>QAXK01003904.1:0-15117 GCA_004335735.1 Chlorella sp. KRBP | reverse complement strand
TACGCCCGGTAGTGGGCTCCGGCCCCGCCGAGGCCCCCAAACAGATGCAAACATCGACACACACACACACACACACACACATTTGCCCACCTCGTCAAGCAACGTGCACTGGTGTGAAGTCTGCTTGACGAGGCCTGCTTGGCGATCTTTCTGGACGGCTGCAGCATCATGACACCTGTCGTGAACGCCATGCAATGATGATGATGACACTCGCCCACGTGCAAGAACAAGGCAAGGACGTGGCGACACAAAAGGACAACGCGCATCAGCTCGTGAGAGCGCATCAGCCAGACCCTGCCCCCTGCTGCACAAGCGCTGGCTGACCTTGTCCCCCTCCATCCTGTAGTTGCCAGAGCGCGTGTCGAGCGCCAGGTGCACCACGGCGCCGTGCTCGCACGCCAACAGGCCCCACTTGCTGGCGCGGTCCTCCCCCTGGTCGTTCATGTAGGTGAAGCCAGGGGGCACGGGCGCGCCGGCAGGGGGAGGGCCGGGCGGGGGCACCACGCTCGCGTTGAGCGACTCGCCTGCACACGCGGTCCCACGCAACGCGCTCAGTTGCACGCATTCTGGCTGCATGGCTGCTCAATGCGGGCCCGTCATGAACCGTGTGTTGCTGCTGGCTGGCTGAAGTGGGCCGGCAAGGGGTGGCATGCGCACATGGCAGAGCGGTGGTGGTGCAGGGCAGGTGGGTGGGCGCACCTGCAAGGCACCGGTCTGCCACGCTCTCATAGTTGCCTGCAAGCACACAGTGCAAAGGTGGCAGGCAGTGCGCTCACACACTTGCGCAACAGGCAGGCAGCAGGGCAGCACTTGCGTGACACCTTGGGCCGCACGTGTCAGCGCGCCGCTTGAGGACCACCGCTGTGTGTGTGTGGCAGTGCCGTGCTCAGGATGTCGCCTGCACCTGGGGCGATGGGCGCAGGGAGGGCCGCCTGCACACGCGCCAGCTCAGCGGCCGTCACGGGCCGCCTCTTGACGCTCTGCATGTGCCAACAGAACGAGTCATCCAATGATGTCGGCCATAAGGCCAGAAGCTGCCTAGCCGTGGCAGCGGCTGTGCTCCCTAGCATGCCCCTGAATGGCTTACCCGGTGCACCGTCTGCAGCCAGGTGATGATGAGCTCTGCCATCACCTTGTGGCCAGTCCAGCCATCTGCACCAACTCACGACACAGGTGCTTAAGGCCTGGTCACCACAGAGCTGAGGCAGGGAGCCAGGCTACAACTAAGGCGAGGCTACAACAAGAGCATCGTAAGGCTCTCCCGTCCCTCCCAGTGTGCTGCAGCAGTGAGACACAGTGCAGAAGAAGTGCCAAAGAGCAGAACCGGCGCAGCCCGCCTGCAGCAACCGCCCGTTGCCTGCGGCTTTCCACACTGAGCTTCGTCACTCACTTGGATGCACCTGCGCAAGGTGGGGTCAGGCACCAGTGCCTGCACAGGTTAGCCACTCACCGCCCTCGCGCTCGTGTGGTGTGCCACGTGGTGGGGAGGCGTGCCACTGTGCGAGTGACAAACACTGACTCACCCTGTCGAAGTGCCACACCATGTGCTTGAGCCGCGCGTCCTCATCAGGCGGCTGCTTGGCGCCCCGCACAGAGCGCGTCTGGTTCACAAGAAAGCCAGGGGCGCCTGCACCGCACAGGACGCACAAGCAGCGGGGCCGAGCAACACATTGCAATGCACACCCTAGCCCAGGCATGCCACTGTCCCGCCGTTCCACCCGTTCCCCCACCACCTACCCGTGCGCATGAGTTGGAAAACGGCTGTCTTGGTGCTCAGGAGCGGCAGCTGGTAAAAGGCGGCGTACTCGTAGAAATCAGAGTCTGCAGCGTTGTACCACGACCCTGCACCAGCCACGCGTGCACACAATGTAGGACACGTGGGCGCCCGTGTGCCTGCAGTCAGGCTGGCCGTTGTCAGCGTGGTGGTGCCACATAAGTGGCTTTGCGTTACGCTGCCTGTACACCTGTGCACCCTTACGCACCGTCAAAGGTGCGGACGGAGCGTGGAGGTTCAAACCATGAGTACCTGCACAGGCGCACACACGATTGATGTGACCCAGTAACGCCCAATGTGTGATGCGCCACCATGCCCCCGTGGTGGCCATCCCAAAACTGTGAGGCTGCCTTTCATGACGTCAGCTTGCTTTCAGGGCCAGCATCAGGGCCACAGAGTGAATCACTCACGCGTTGAGCAAGACCACGGCGGGGCGGTGGGGCAGCTGCAGCAGCTTGCGCACGAGCCTCTCCAGCGCGCGCCTCAGGGGCGAGTTGAGCAGCAGGCGAGGGTCAGGCTCAGCGTCGTTGATGCTGTACTCAACCACCACCACGTCAACGTCCTGCGCGTGACGTGCATCCCCACCACCCATGGGGGCGGGGCGAGCGAGAGGGGGCGAGGCTGCTTGTACCACCCACCACCCAGCGCACGAGCAACAGGGCACTGCAGGAACAACGCGACTGAAGTCCTGCTGGCCCCAGCTGGAGCTGCAATGTCACTGTGTGGCTGTGCTGCGTGGGTGGGCAGACTGCCTCAAGGAGCACAGGCACATGACGCCATGTTCAAGCCCACCCCACGGGAAGCCACCGTGCTTCACCTGGGGAATGTGGAGGCCCATGCACAGCGACATGTACGATGACTGCGTGCCTGGCACTGCCGCCAGCACCACCTCTATGCTGGGGGACTGCTGCTGGTGCTCGCTGCGAATCTGAGGCGTCCACACCTCCTTGGCCCACAGCGCCAGCCATTCTGCGCTTGCGCCCACAGTGAACGCGGTGGGCGACTTGGCGTGGGCACGCTGCTGCTCTGGGCGCCCTGTTGTGCAAGCTGCGCGGCCCACGCAGAGCCACGGTGACTCACTCACCTGGATAACTGTAGGCGTCGTTCTTGCCCTGACCAGCGGTGATGCTGGCGCCGACGGTGGCAATGCGCAGGCGGCCCGTCGTGTGCAGTCGGTGCATCGCTGCCCGGGCGCGAGACGTGTCACCGCGCATGAGCAGCCCTATGCGGCGCTCGTGCTCCGGCAGCAGGAAGCCATCCCAGCTGCAGGCGTGGGCAGGGCGTCCTTCAAGACGCGCGCGTGGCGCCCCGTCCCTCCCAGCCAAAACGCCGCAGCCTCACAGCCGCAGTCTGCACGCACCTGATGTTCAGGGCCGGTTTCAGCACGCGGAACGTGCCACCGTGCTTGTTCTGCGGGCTCTTGCGCCCAGCGGCCACCTCTCGAGCAAGGAGCACAAGCAGGAGCACGGCGAGCGAGCTGCACCGTGGCAGCATGCCCAGCTACCGCTCAAGGCATCCTGTTGTGAGATGCAGGTTCGCGAGTGTGACTGCTGTGACTGCTGTGCTTTGGTTGGGGCAGCTGTCGACGTTCGCGAGTTTGATCGCGTCATGCAACTCATGCGGCTCCTGCGGCAGAGGAGCGTCCAGAGGCCGGAGGCCAGAGCGGAACCGGACGAGCTTTGAAGGACGGGGCTCAGCGCAAGACAAGAGGAGCGCACAGCACAACCTGCATGACGATGTACACCATCCCGGCACGGCTTTGGCCGGTACCCGCACACTGCACAGGAAGGTATTCGGGGCACTTCAACAACAGGGTGGCAATGATTGAACATCAGGGGTCTCACGGGTCGCTCAAAGGTCCCCATGCGGCACTTTGGTGCTACCAGGGGTCGTACAACAACAGAGGAAAGGAGGGGGGAGAGCAAGGCGGGGCGGAATGTGCTCCACCGGACACCGTGTTCAGTTGGTTTCTGCACAAGCCTGCAGCAGTATACCACGCGTGTGTGAACGCGCCCACTCTGTTTGCCGGCCGCCCACCAACTCCCCTTCACACCCCTCACACGCCCTACTCTCCTCGCACTCTCGCCCACACCCACACCCACACGACGGCAGCGGCGCGGAAGGAGCCGCAGCCACGTTACACCCGCTCTGACGCCACCCACAGGCGCAAGAAGAGCACCAAAGGCTGCGTGCGTCCACACCGTGGCGGCAGCAAAGGAAACCAGAGACAAAGTGCAAGTGTGGGTGTGGACGCGAGTGTCCACTGAGGTTGCCCGACCTGGCTACGCCCTGCCGAAGCGGGCTACATGGTGAAAGTGGAAAGGAAGGCAGTGCAGTGCAGGCAGGAGGGAAGGCAGGCAGGGAGTCCTCCACAGGACGGGGCCGTGATGAATGCCCCGCACAGGCACAGCGTGACGCGTGTGTGGCGGAAGTGGTGGTCACGAGTGGACCACACCTGCCTGGCTGACACGGCGGGAGGCGCGTTTCACCTCCTGGTGCCACAGGCGTCACGCCAGCCCGTGTGGTATGCTGAGCATCTTTGTGGGAAACTGCTGGCCTGCTTCTCCACACCCCCTCCACCGCCTCCTTCCTCCGGCAAGGTCGGGTCAGAAAGGTCCAAACGAAAGCGGGAGCAAAACAACAAACACGCTCTCGGAAGTCGTCGCTCCTCCTCCTCCTCCTCTTACAGTGCCTCTGCCCTGCCTGCGGAGAGGGGGGCGTGTCAGTCAAGTCACCTACGCTTTTTGTGTCAAGCTACGACAAAGAGAGAGGACGAGGGTCAGCTTTGCGCCACCCGCCCACACACATGAACAGCCCCGCCTCCGGATCCTGTAAGCCTCCTCAACCTGCTGCAGCAGAGGGATGGAGGAAGGCGCTGCAGATGCTGCGCCATCGCGGTCCCCTTCCTGCCCAACAGCCCCACACCCTGCAGGCCGTGACCTGGACAAAAGGAAGCCGACGTTGATACTTGTCACGCCACGGTCAAGCCCGGAGTGCCTACCCCGCACACGACTGCGCACTACCACCGCTGTGCTGCTAGGCCCGAGGGACTGCCGACGGACAACACGCTGCCTTTGCTGCCATCCTGCCTGCTTGCCTGTCGCCACGCACAATCGCACGCTGGGCCGCCGCTGCTGCTGCTGCTCCTCCCCGCCGCAGACCTAGCACGTGACGCATCGCACCACACCTAGGCAGGCAAGCTTCCCAAGGCGCAGAGCGTCCAGGTGGCCACGGATGCACCAGCCAGCTACGTCACGTGCACCAGCCTGCCGCGCCTGCTGCGCGGGGCTGCAGGGTGAGGGTGCTCAGCGCGCCGCTCGTGCCGCAAGGCCCGCCTGCTGCATGGTGCTGATGCGGCTGCATGGTCACCCCTGCATGGCGTGCCGCCCGAGCCGCAGGGCCCCGGCCACTACTGCTTGGCCCCGATGCGCTGCAGGATGCGTTTGCCGTGCGGCGTGCCCCTGAGCGAGGCCACGTGCGGCCTGATGCTCTCCACCAGCTCGTCGTGCGTCTGGCCCGTGGAGGCGGCAAGCGCCGACTGCACCACGTAGTTGCCGTAGGCGTCCTGGAGCAGCCGCGGGAGCAAGGGGCTGCAGATGAGCTCGCGCACGATGCACAGCCGGTCCTCGTCCTGCGGCATGTACGCAATAGGCGTGGGAGGCGTGGGAGAGCTGTGCCAACCAATCAGTGTTGGTGGTTGTGCTGTTGCTCCGCAGGCTAGTCATGCATCAGTAGCAGCTTGTGAAACTCTGGGTGCACTCACCACGCCAGACAGCTTGAGGCACTTCTCCACGACGTTGCTCGAGAACTTTTGCATGCTGAGCTCGGCAAACTGCCCAGCCAGCATGCGTATGACGGCGCGCGAGGCGTCCACCTGGCCCAGCTCCAGCACGTACTGCACCACGTAGTTGCCGAAAGCGTCCTGCACCGCCACCACCGCGCATCCATACACACCCAACCTCAGGTTGTGGTTGCTCGCAGCCTTAGTGATATTAGGCTTCTACTGAGCCGCCTGCCAACTTCAGCGCAGCATCGCTGCAGCCCACAAGTTCTGAGAGTGAAGCTACACGTCTGAACCCTAGCGTTCAAGGCCCCGCAGTGGCACGGCTGGCCAATCGGCGCACCTGGCTGAGCATGAGTGCGTGGTGCGCGATGCGCCCGACCAGCTCCTCCTTCTGCGAGGGCGTGGCAAAGTCGATGCAGCGCTGCAGCACGCAGCAGCCGTGCCGGTGCGTGGCAATGTCCACGCAGTGCTGCGAGGCGGCGTCGTAGATGAACTGAGAGTCCTCGGGGCCCAGCCGCTGCAGGCAGCGCTGCACCACGTGGTTGCCGTTCAGGTCCTTGATCAAGCTCACCACGCCAGCTGCGCGCGCGCATGTACACGCAGTGCCACAACAGGCAATGCACCGCCGTCAGGACCAGCGCCACACAGGCGGACTGCTGCTGCAAATTGCTGCTGCTGCGCCACCAGGTGCTAGTCCTTTGAGTTCGAGGGAGTGAGAGCAGACGTCAGGAAGCCGGTCGCTCACCTCCCCGTAGTGCCTCAATCACCACCTGCTTCTGCTCGCGCGAGCTGAGCGTCTCGATGAGCTTCTGCACGGCGCGCGTGCCGTGCGTGTTGAGCGCCACCGTGGCGAGCTCACCCCGCTCCGCAACACGCTTGAGCACCTGCGTGTGCATACATATGGTAGGGGTGCGGGGCAAGGTATGGGTAAGGGCAAGGACACGTGCGCGCATCAGACGAAATCCAGCCAGCCGTATCACGCCGTCTGAGCTTGCAGCTGCTGCTCGATAATGCCCTCTACATCGCCTGCTGCTGGCACTCCACTGGACAACTCGGCCGCTGGCGACGCGCGCTCCCTGCTGCCATTCCCTGCACCCCATCCCACACCCAGCACTCACGTCCAGGCGCTGCTGCTCCGAGCACCTGTCCAGCATCTTTTGGATGAGGTAGTTGCCAAACGGGTCGGCCATGAGCTCCGTCACGTGGTCCAGCACCTCTGGCAGGATGACTGCCACCGCCGCCGGGCCCCCCTCATCAATCTTGCGCTGCAGGAACCGGCAGCCGTTCTGGTCCTGCGCCACGCTCAGCAGCTGCCCCACCACCTCGTCAAGGTTCTGCAGGCGGAACGCCGCCGCACCGCCGCCGCTGCCACCGTCCGTGCTGCCGCCCATCCCGCCCATGCCGCCCATGCCGCCGACGTCCGGCTCGCCGTGGCGGTGGTGGTGCCGGCGGGGCGGGGGCGGCGGCGCACCAGGGCCCCCTTGAAGGTGGTGCAAGTGGTCGTGCAAGTGGTCGTCGTGGCGCCCGCCCCGGGGCCCCCCCATGCCTAGCCCTCCGCCCATGCGTCCGTCAGAGGAGCCGCCAAGGGGGCCGCGCACGTTGCCACCGCGCCCGCCGCGCCCCGCCGCATCGTTGCGCCCGTCGTACATGCTGCGCATCTTGTCGTGCATGCCGCCGTTCTCGCCGCGCCCGCCCATGCCCAAGCCCTGAGGGCCCATGCCGCCCATGCGGTGCGAGCCTGCCATTGGGCACGCGTGGAGGAGCAGGTGCAGGGTAGTGAGCAAGTGCCACCAGAAGGACAAGCTATAATGCGAGTGCAGTCAAGGGACCTGCACTGCGCTCACCTCCTGCTGCCGCCGCTGCTGCTGCCGCCGCCGCCGCCGCTGCCGCTGCAGCTGCGGCTGCTGCGTTGCTGCCATACAGCCCTCCCCCTGGCATCTGTTGCGCTAGCTGCGCTGCGGTGGCCGCTGCAAGGTGCGCGTGCATCCCGTTGACTGCAGGGCAGGAGCAGGAGCAGGAGCAGGGCAGGCAGCACTCGTGTCAGCGATGGCATGACTGCCCACATTGTGTCGACCTTTCCCACACACACATATCCCAGCTACCTCTACGAGCATGAGGTGGCTGACAAACACAAGTTACGGGTGGGCCGACCGTGCTGCTGCTGCTTGCACCCAGGCCCACCCACCTTGCTGCCACCTGCCTCCCTTGCTCAACCCCATTCGCAGTGCTGCCCCACCCTGCCTTAACCGCTTCACCCTCACCGTTTTGATGCGCCATGAGCAGCGACTGCTGCGTCTGCATCAGCGCCGCCTGGTACGCCGCCTGATACGCTGCCTGATACTCAATCGGGTTGAGCCCTGGGATGGGAGGCGCCATGGGTGGGGGCGGTGGGGGCGGGAGGCCGCCCAGACCACTCAAGGGGTGGCCCGCCGCTGCCGCTGCTGCCGCCGCTGCTGCGTTGATGTTGGCTGAGTTCAGGCCGCCTGGCCCACCGCCCAAGCCGTTGTTGGCCATGCCTTGCAGCATGCTCAGGCCTGCGGTGCACATGCGGATGCATCGGCCCCCGCGTGAAGCATCACGAAACACAGCCATTTGGAAAACTGACCCTTGCGAGCTATGCCCATGCCCTGCAGCCATTGGGTGATTGGTGCAGCTAAAACCCTGGGCTGCTGCGTCTGCTTCGCCTGCCCCACCCGCCGCGCCCCGTCACGCACTTTCCAAGGCTTGCTGACCCAAGAGCGCTGGCGCCACGGCCGCTGCTGCCGCCGCCGCCGCCACTGCAAGCAACAACATCACACATCCAGAGAGCACGCTATTCTCATCGTGCCCACCACAAGTAGTCGCTGGTGCAGCAGCTGCCGGTGCACAGGCGAGACGAGAGCAACACAGCAAACCCTTCCAAGGCAGCTGCCCAAACGCATTTGCCACTCACTGTCATAGGGCAGGTTCTGCCAGTCGCTGCTGTCATACGGCATCGCGGGTGTGCCTGGTTTGGACGTGGCTGGTGACCTGCCTCTGGATGAGTTGTTGAGGTGAGGGGGGATAGGGGATGCCCCACGCACGTCTGCGCGAGGTCACACGGCCACACACACGAGCGTGCAGCGGCATTGTTCTTCTAGGTCTGCCCTGTGTGGGACGTGCCTGACACGTCGACACATTCAGTCCCCCCTGCTGACCATCTGCATCTGCGCTGATGCAGATGTGGCGAACTGCAGTCCGGATCTGAGCATTCCACATCCACCTGCCCAGCTGCAAGACCACAAGCGCGTGGCTGCTTCTGATGCTGCTGCTGCTGATGCTGCTGCTCCACCTGCGCCACCAGCGCCTCATCCTCTCCCCACCATCTGCACACCTCGTGCTGCGCTGCACGCGTAGAAGCAAGCCCCTGCATGCCGCTGCCGCACTCACTGAGTTGCTGCGTGAAGGCCTGCAGCATGCTGTCTGGAAGGCCCCCCACGTTGGCCGGGCCCTGCTCGTCAATCACCTCCAGACCTGCGTGGCATCGGGTGCGCGCAGCGTGCAGCAGTCTCAACTACATCCAGCACTGCGCCTACCATCTGCAACGACTGGCCTGCGCCTGTGGCCTGCACTGCCCTGCCCTTGAGCGCCCCACGCCCGAGCTCGCTCGCGCACCCGGCGGCCGGCCCATCTGGTTGGGCGCCAGTCCTGCATTGCCCATGAGCTGATTGTGCGCATGCCCGCTGAGCCTGGCGTGCTGATGCAGGAACTCCTGGTAGGCCGTGCGGCCCTCGAGCGGCGGCGGCAGCTTTCTCCCCTGGTTCGTGTACTCCATGTAGAAGCGCGCGTACTCCTCGTCGTAGCGAATGTCCGTGATGGCGTGCTCCATCGGCGTCGCCCTGGCCTGGCCAATGCCCGCGGAGGCGTCCGCCGCTCCCTGCAGGCAGGCGCGCACCGTGGCGGCTCGTGCCTTGAGCCCCTGAGCCTGGAAGCAGGCGGTCGCTGCGCGCCTCCGCGCCCCTCCGGCCCGATGCAGCACGATGCCGCACGCACGCCTGCCCTGTGCGCCTTCAGGCTGGCGCCTCCGAGGCCCTGGGCTCCCTGCGCGAGTGCTTCTCGTGAGATCTTTTGCCCCGCAGCCCCTCACCGGCGCGAGCCATGCGTCCTGAAGGTGCGGCGGTGCAGACGTCGCCCTGGGAATGTCCTCGAGCAGCTTGCTGAACTCCCTATCGTAATCGCGCCTGCGAGAAGAGGCCGACCCGGTGCAAGCACAGTCGAGAAGCAGCAGCGCGCCACAGCGCACGACCCCATCCGTGCACGCTGCCTGCTGGTGTGCTGGTGTGCTGGTCGATTGCCACGGCTGCGATTGGCCTCGCCGTGAGCGCGCGGGAGAGGTGGTCCCCCTCTGTGTAGGTCCTCGCCCCGCTGCGAACGCGCACCATCCTGGGGACGTGCCAAGGTTGCTCTGCTGGTCTAGCGCTCGCACGCCCCCGCCGCCGCCTCCAAACATCGCCTCCAGCAGCGCCTCCGACTCGACCTCCGCAGTGCTCCGCTGCTCCCGTCTAGATGGCAGAGCCGTGACACAATGCAGCGCACATACACGCTGGACGCGTCGGTGGGGGCTCTTTCGTCGGCGCGTGAGGTCCCTCTCCCCTCGCCGGCGCGGGCCCACTGCATGGCAAAAATTTGCCAAATTTAGGCACTGCCCATCCAGGACCACCCAGGAACGCACCCAAGAATGTGTGTCCCTGCTGCCATGGGTGGCCCGCACCACGCCGGTCACGCCGTCTATCGCTCGCACGAGGGACTGCTCCAGGCATACCTGCAGCCACCGTGTGTGTGCGTGTGGTGTGCTGGGGCCCGTTCCTGGCCCTTTCCTGTGCCGCTGGCGAACGGATCCGCAACCCTTGCCCGTAGCGCACGCGCCTTCCGGCCACACAGGACACACAGGATGCAGGCACAGATGAGGCCCGGAGCCTGCACGAGCAGCAGGCCCCAGCGCCCAGCAGCAGCAGCAGCAGCAGCAGCAGCAGCAGCAGCAGCAGCAGCAGCAGCAGCAGCAGCAGCTCCACGCGTGCACCTCCTGCCTCCCAGAACATTGCAGCCACACGCAGAGAGCGGGTCGAGCAGGGCGCCCGTGATGCTCGGGCCATCGCGCCAGCTAGCTGGTCGCCGGGCCTCGCCGATGGGCGTGGGCGCAGCGCCGCGCTCGCGCACCGTGGGCCGGGCCACGACTGCCAGCTCCGCCCAGACCAGCTCGCAGCTCGGCCCGCGCTTCATTCAGCACAAGACGGAGGTGCGGCCGTCGTGCCGATGTGGTGCTCACGGATTGATCTGTAACGCTGTCGAGAGGAGATCGCAAGGATCCGCGCGCCTGCTCGCCTGGCAATCCATGCGCAGGCCTTTTGGTTCTACAGGTTCCTCAGCATCGTCTACGACCACATCGTGAACCCAGGTGCGTGGTTGAGGAGGAGGGAGCGCACCTCCCCTCCGCACCCTCGCAAGCACGTCACGATGCTGTGCAGGCTGGTGCAGCAACGGGATGCGCAACCTGCCGTGCCAATGCAGGTCACTGGACGGAGGACATGCGTGATGCGGCCCTGGAGCCCGCCAAGCTCGACTCGCCGCACCTCAAGGCATGGCGTAGACGGTGGCCACAAGCAGCGGGCAGATGCTGATGTTGCGTTCAGGGCCAGGCCAGGGTGGCGGATGTGTGGACACAGATGCGCGTCCTGGTGATTTGGCGCAGGTGGTGGACGTGGGCGGCGGCACGGGCTTCTGCACGCTGGGCGTGGTCAAGACAGTGGACCCTGCCAACGTGACGATGATCGACCAGTCGCCGCATCAGCTGGCCAAGGCCAAGCAGAAGCCGGCGCTCAAGCAGGTCACCATCATGGAGGGGGACGCCGAGAACCTGCCCTTTGCCACCGACTCATTCGACCGGTGCGCCAACGTTCGCCGCCCGCCTCGCACGGCGTGTGCTTGTGTTGCTGGGCCTCGCAGTGATGCGCCGGATGGGTGCAGGGGCGTCACCGGTGTGACACTAATCCTTGTGTCCTGCGCGTAGGTACGTGAGCGCGGGCAGCATTGAGTACTGGCCCGAGCCCCAGCGTGGCATCAAGGAGGCGTACCGGGTGATCAACGAGGGCGGCGTGGCATGCATGATTGGGCCCGTTTACCCAACTTTCTGGCTGTCAAGGTGCGCTGGCAAATGACTGCAACCCACAGGTTGGGCGGAGGAGTGTGGTGTAGGCTGGCGTGGTGGGGTTCGATGCCGGGCGGTGCTCTTGCTTGCTACTGGGCACACGCAGGCTCATGGCGGACATCTGGATGCTCTTCCCACGCGAGGAGGAGTACATTGAGGTGCGTACGGCATGGATGGGGCGCTGGCGGGGGCTTGCTCGGTTGACAGGTGATGTGCATGCGAGAGTAACACTGGCAGGCCTCCACGACAGCAGCGAAACGTCAAGCACGCTTAATCCGTCCGCCCTGCTCCTCCGCAGTGGTTCACCAAGGCGGGCTTCACGGACATCAAGATCACGCGCATCGGGCCCAGCTGGTACCGCGGCGTGAGGCGGCATGGCCTCATCATGGGCTGCAGCGTCACGGGCGTCAAGCCAAAGGTGAGCCGCCTGCCTGGCCTCGCTAGCGCTCTAGACTCATGGCCAGAAACACAGTACCCCCAACGTGGCGTGACTCGGCGTGCAACGTCGCCTT
Organism: Chlorella sp. KRBP; assembly: GCA_004335735.1. Taxonomy (NCBI): domain Eukaryota; kingdom Viridiplantae; phylum Chlorophyta; class Trebouxiophyceae; order Chlorellales; family Chlorellaceae; genus Chlorella; species Chlorella sp. KRBP. The sequence continues at coordinate 2,884 of QAXK01003904.1, read as the reverse complement.
GCGATGTGCACAGCCGGGCGAGTCCCCCTTGGTGATGGGCCCCCCGAGGGAGGAGGTCGGCAAGATGCGCAACCCGCTGACCTTCCTGCTGGGCATGGTGCTCGGCTGCATCGGGGGCTTCTACTACACGCTCGTACCAATCTACATGTACCTGAAGCATTTGGTGTGGCCCAAGTCCTGGCAAATGTGATCTGGTGGAGCATGTTGTTGAGCCATGATGTTGCACTGCCGTAGCGTTGCCTGAACTTGACCCGGATGGTCGGGCGCCCCGTTGCGGCTCCGCGTGGTGGCGAAGAGGACCCAAACTTTTGAAGATCAAACCTGCAGGTGTTGAAGGTGCCTGTGATGAGCCTCTGCAAAAGCTGTGATTGCCACCAACCGCCGATCCGCGCATCCGCCGACGCGCGGCGGTTGTCCCCCTTCCCCCCCCTCATCCAGGGCCTGAGGGCACCATCCCTGCAGGCCTCAGCTGCAACGCGCTCGCTGTGCCTGCAGGAGGCGCTTCTCAGCCACCGTTGCCCCATGTGCAATCCGAACACGCAGAGCCAGAAGCGTGCGCCAGGAGCAGCGTTGCAGGAATGTCACCGCACCGCTGATTCAGACTGCAGGCGGGTGTTTAGAGGCGCGCGAAATGGCCACGGGAGCTGCGACCGGCTCGCAGCAGCCTTCCGCGCCCAGCGCCTCCCAGCCCTCGGCGACGGACGTGATCGTGGCGGGCAAATACAGGCTGGGACGCAAGCTCGGAGGAGGCAGCTTTGGTGAAATCTTCCTGGTGCGCACTCCGTGGGACGCACACCGGGACAGCAGCACGCAGCCCCTGCGGCAGGAGTCGTCGCGTGCATGCACGCTTGCGCTTCGACGCTCGCTCCACCGCTGCTCGCGAGCGGCAGGCAGCTGGCACGCTCTGCGGAGAGTTGGACGGGCATCTGGCAATTGCAAGTGGAGCTCCCGTGCGAACGTGCGCAGGGCACCAACATCCAGACCGGCGAGGAGACGGGCGTCAAGCTAGTGAGTGGCCGCTCGCAGCAGCACCGGCTGCACGGTCCTCTCGCTGCTGCTGCACGTTCATCGGCTCCCACGGTGTGGCCGTCCTTTGCTGCCTGCGCCCCGCAGGAGTCAGTCAAGGCCAGGCACCCGCAGCTCCTATATGAGAGCAAGCTCTACAAGATCCTGCAGGGCGGAGGTGAGCCCACAGTGGCCCCTCAGCGGTCAGCACGCGCGCCGGCCCGCCCCGCCCCGGCCAGCACACGATGCCTTGCCTGCCGTGGTGCGTGCAGCCGGCATCCCCAACCTGCGGTGGTATGGCGTGGAGGGCGAGTACAACGTCATGGTCATCGACCTGCTGGGGCCGTCCTTGGAGGACCTGTTCAACTTCTGCAACCGCAAGTTCAGTATCAAGACGGTGCTCATGCTCGCTGACCAGATGGTGAGGCGGCTGCAGGTCGCGGGCGGGCAGGGTGCACCTGCTGGAGCAGTGCCAGGGACCAAGGACGAAGTCGGAGGGAGGCAGGAGGCGGCACATGCATGGACGTGCAGCCACCACGGGAGGAAGCAGCAGTGCCGGCATGAGGCGGCTATGGCAGCTGGTGTCGTCAGGCTGGCATCCGCGTGGACAAGACGAGGCGGCCGCAGCGCCAGGGCGCAGCACCGGGCGTCTAGGGATTGGTGCAAGGCGGACTAGCTGTGGCACGATATGTTAGAGCTGGCAGGACATCGTGCGACTGCTCTCAGGAGCATGCAGCTGAGTTCGCTTTTCAACAGGCGCAAAAAAATGGCTTGCTGTGTGCGCGTGTGTGCTGCCCGCAGCTGTCGCGCATCGACTACCTGCACAACCGCAGCTTCATCCACCGGGACATCAAGCCTGACAACTTCCTCATGGGTGAGAGCACTCAGGGGGGGCAGGAGCAGCGCGCATAGGCGTGCGCCACCCGTGGTGTGCACCAGGGGGACCCTCCAGCCTTGCCTGCATCAGTCCACGGGGCCGGCGGCATGAGGGGTGGGAGGGCAACAGGGCGTGTGCGTGGTGCATGTGGCGCGTGCAGGGTTGGGCAAGCGCGCGTACCAGGTCAACATCATTGACTTTGGGCTTGCCAAAAAGTACCGCGACCCCAAGACGCACGTGCACATCCCGTACTGGTGAGCCATGGCTGCGCTGCTGCATCATGGTTGGCAGCTTAGCGGTTGGCAGGCAGGCAGTGGCTGGCGTGGGCAGCACGCAGCGCCGTGCCGAGGGTGCGCATGCTGCCGGCCTCATGTTTGTGTGGGCGCTGTGCGAGGCGCGTGTGAGAACAACGAACCTGACGGTCACGGCATCCCTTGCCGTGCGTGGGTTGCCTCTGTGAGAAGGAATGCTCGCGGCCCGCCTTGCCACTTGCACACCGCAGTGAGAACAAGAACCTGACGGGCACGGCGCGCTACGCCAGCGTCAACACGCACATGGGCATTGAGCAGAGCCGGCGCGACGACCTCGAGTCGCTGGGATACGTCTTCATGTACTTTTTGAGGGGCTCGCTGCCCTGGCAGGGACTGCAGGTGCGGGTGAAGCGCTTGGGGGCTTGGGGTTGCTCTGCAAACGGGCAGGTGGGCCAGGAGTGGGTGCGCGTGGGAGGGATTGCAGGCAAGTGCAGGTGGCACAGGGGCAGGCTGTATCCATGTTGCTCACAATGCTGGCATGGCTGCGCCTCCGGGGGTGCCTGGGCCGGCGTGGCTGGCTGGCCTGACGTGCCCCTCCTTCTCATGTGTGCGCCCTGGCTGCCTTGACGTGGCTGCGTGTGCGCTGCAGGCGGCGACCAAGAAGCAAAAGTACGAGAAGATCAGCGAGAAGAAGGTCAAGACGCCGTTCGAGGTGCTGTGCAAGGGCTTCCCCGCCGAGTTCGTCATGTAC
>QAXK01003902.1:0-17436 GCA_004335735.1 Chlorella sp. KRBP | reverse complement strand
GGCCAGGTGCAGTGCGTGACGTCGTGCCACACTCGCTGACCAGCAACCATGGCGATGCAGGCAAAGGCTCCCGCTCCCCTCGCGCATCGGCAGGCGTGCTGTGGCGGTGTGCCACTCGGTCGCGCGCCTTTCCTCTTGCGCCCAGTGGTGTCGGAGAAGGTGCACGCGGAGCGATGCGCGCAGCCGTGCGCACAATCCAGGTGCGCTCAGAGCCGCGCGCCGATCGCCTGCTCACGCCGTCGCTGGGATGGTCGATTTGCTCTCCGCTCGCACGGCGGCACGTCCAAAAGGTGAAACCCTCCGCCTTTCGCCGGATCCGCAGGGCGTGCACACGTAGGGCCAGGGTGGTGGCGCTGGTGGCAGCTCCTGAGGCACCGGCGGCTGCAGAGGCACCGGCAGGCGAGGACGCGGGCGCGTCACGAAACCCGCCGCTGGCCTCCCTGGAGCTCAACCCCATCATCAACAACCAGGTGAGCAACAAGGCCAGCAGCATGGTGTGTCCACTGCACCATGCACCATGTGGCGCCACCTCCGCGGGGCCCGACCGTTGCGGCGGCATGCGCGTGCCATCCCACAGTGTGCGCCTCCCGGCGTCGTCCTGTGCGCAGGGCATGGTGATGCCGCCGCGCATCATGTGCGGCGGGTTGCAAGCCAAGGCCTTCGTCTTCGCCATGTATGACGGGCAGCAGAAGCTGCAGTACATTGGGTTCTCGACTGACCTCCGCAACAGCCTCAGGACGCTGCTGGGACGCCGGCCGGAAAAGGCACACTACTACAAGTGAGAGCACGCAGCCCTTGGGAGCTGTCACTGCTGGGACGACAAGCAGCGCATCCTCTGCATGTATGTGATGTGATGGCGTGACGTCAAGCGCTTGCCTGTTCACGTTGCCTGTTCAGGGCGCACGGGATGCTGGTGCTGGACCAGCACGTCATGCTGTCGGTGCGCGAGGCGTGGTTCAGCGAGGTGGGAGGAGCGCCCGTCGGCAACAAGCGTGAGTCTTCCTGGGGGGGCAGGGAAGAAGCTGCCTGGCGCTGCTACCAAGGGAGGGCAGCAAAGCCAACGATGCAGGGCGCGATGATGACTGCGCAACTGACGTCTTCCCCTCGTGATGGTTGATACGTGCCTGGCCCTGCAGTGGCGCTGGAGCGCAACCTGTGGCAGAACCCTGCCGACGCGGGTGCCATCAGCGCCAGGGGCAAGCAGCAAGCGGCGGAGGAGCTGGCCAGGGCCACTGTGGCTGACCTGACACTCAGGGGCCTCAAGGAGAAGTTCGTGGCCAACCCCGCCCTCCTGACCAACGGGCAGGTGCGTGGGGGGGAACCCGACAGGCCAGGACAGCTTGTGGTCAGGTCTGAATTCGTGCTGTGCTGACTGTGTGTTGGCCGTGTTGCGTTGCAGGTGGACTTCTTGCCGGCAGAGGACTTGAGCGACGACGAGCGCCAGGCGCTGCTCGCGGCGCAGAAGGCCGCGGCGGCTGCGACGCGCGCGGCGCACACAGTCATCGACGGCGTCGACCGCGCCTTTCACGTGAGGCCCCCCCCGCCTCGTCTGTGCGTTGCCAGTCGACGCGCCGGCTCACCTTGGCGAAGCTCCCCGTGGCGACTCTCTCTCTCTCTCTCACGCGCAGATCCGCTACACGTCCGCCATGCCAACCAAGGGCGGCTTCCTCATGGACGTGTGCGTGTCGATCGACAACCGCGAGACGCGCCACCGCATCATCGTCGGTGAGACCCTCGCGGCGCCATGGCGTGCACTCGTCTGCCGGTGTGGATGCCGGTGTGGATGCCCCGGCGCTGACGGAGTGCCTCAGCCGTCCGCGGGTGTCGCTGATGACCGCAGGGCGTCAGTACGTGGAGGGCATGGGCCTCGCGAGCCCCGAGCCCGCGGCCGAGGCAGCCTTCTCCGTGCTGCTCGCTACCAAGCAGACGCGCCACACCGAGGGCATCATGCCCGTGGGGCAGTTTCCCGTCAACTACTTCACCGCGTCCGAGGTCGAGCAGTGGTGGCCCGAGGCCTTCGCGGACGCCTTCAAGATCGCGGCAGGTGCGCACTCGTCTTGCCTTCGCCGTGCGCAGCGGTGGGACCGTGCGACCTCGCAGGCTGCCGCAACGCGTGACCCACGTCCGGTGGCGCTGCCAACGCGCCCGCCGCAGGTCGCGAGCTGGAGCGCGACGGCTTGGTCGGCGGCAGCCAGGGCGTGGCGTGGCGCTTCACCCGCCTGCGCTCGTACGGCGCCGCCTTCACGGAGGACGAGAAGCGCGTCGAGGCGCTGGGCGGCAAGCAGGGCATGGGCGTGCGCACCTCCAACTTTGTCTTCGAGTAGTAGACCTGACAGCTCCTGAACGCTTCTGCACGACTTGCCATCCCGCCCAGGAAGACCCTCCAGCTTCTTCATGCTTTCTTTACACCAGGCTTTGCAAAACCGAGTGACACACCACGGGAACGCAGCCACTGAGAGCAGCCTCTGGGAGCACGCGACCCAGGCCATCATCAGGACCAGCAATCTAAACACTGTCAGCGGTAGGCACAGGTAAACACATGTAAACACAGCCGCAGCGCCTTCTAAGAGCCCTGCTGCTTGGCTTGGAAGCGCTTGGCCCGCAGCGCCGCCTTCTCCCCCTTGAGCTCCTCAAGCTCCTTCTTGAGATCACTAATCACGCTGCCGCCGCCACGAGGCGGTTTCGCCGCCACGCCCTTGCTGCCAGTGCGCTTGCTGAGCGCCGCCTCAATGTAAGCCGGCACAGCACCAGCTGGCTTACCCATGCCCGCCGGCCTGATGACGTGCTTGCCAGCGTCCACCTGCCTGCCCTCCTTGCCTCCCCGCTCCTCCTCCTCGTCCTCCTCTTGCTGCTGCTGCTCCTTCAGCAGCCGGGCCGCCCGCCCCTGCGTGCGCTGCCGGCCCGAGCGCGTCATGCTGGCACGCATGGCGGTCAGCTGCTGCTCCAGCTCCTCCTCCTCCTCCTCCTCCATCTCAATCTCGTCCTCGTCGTCGTAAATCACTGCCTCAAACTCGCCCTTGGCGTCACGCTGCACGCGCGCGCTCCTGGGCACACCGGGAAGGGATGCGGGTGCCTGACCAGCTGCACTCGCTGGCTGCTTGCCCTTGGACCCGCCGGGCGCCCGGGATGTTGCTGCTTGCGCCTGCGGCGCTGCTGGTGCGGCTGTCACCGACTTGCGAGGCTCTCTCCGCTGCGCGCCTGCTGCCTCCTCCTCCTCCTCCTCCTCTCCCTCCTCCTCCTCCTCCTCCTCATCATCATCCTCAGCCCGCCCACTGCCCTCCACCTTCTTGCTGGGCCGCTCCTTGCCAGCTGGAGGGGGCCCTGTCTTGAGCTCTCCTTCCGCCACGTGCACCTCCTGTGGCCAGCAACAGTATCGCCAACAAGGCGTGGCGGCATTCCGGCCAGCACCCAGCAATCGGTGCGATCAGCCTCCATGTGCTCCCAGGGTTTACTGCCTTGGCTCCCTCTCTCGCAAGGTTGAGCCAGCCCAGCGCACCTCAATCTGCACGTTGAGGCGCTCTGCCAGCTTGCGCACCACCCAGGCCTCTCCCGGCGCCGCCAGGCTGATGCAGATGCCAGGCGCGCCCATGCGGCCAGTGCGTCCGGCGCGGTGCGCGTAGTGCGCTGCTGACGAGGGCAGCTCCAGGTGGAACACTGCGGGCAGCACCGTTGATAGACCACAATGGCGTCTCTGCCCCCATCACCATCATGGCAGCAGCAAGAGCATGCAGGAGCAGGAAGCAAGATGCAGGCACCACATGGGCGGGTAATGAATCCACGCACCTGCGTCGCAGTTTGGCACGTCCAGTCCGCGCGCCACCACGTCCGACACCACCAGCGCCCTCAGCTTGCCCCGCGCAAAGGCCCCCAGCGCGTTCTGCCGCGCCACCTTTGGCATCTCGCCATGCAGCACCGCCACCTGCATGCCGCGCGCCTCGAGCTTGAACTGCGCGTCCTTGAGCCGCTGCTGCCAGTTCATGAAGACCAGCGCACGCTTGAGGCCCAGCGCGTGCACGGCACGGCGCAGCGTGTCCACCTGCAAACACCACACCACGCCACGCCATGTTTGCCCCTTCATTCACAATCTCGTTCAGCCCTGCCCGCACCACCCCGCGCTTGCCGTGCGTGGCCCGCATACTGCTGGGAGCGGTAGCAGTTGAAGCAGTCAGAAGAAAGCATAGGGCGGTAGCAAGCCGTGGGCTGTAGGAAGCGGTCGCAAGGACCAGGCAGGCAGGGCACCGTGCCGCACCTTGCGCCTAGGGTCCACCACCATGACGTAGTGCTTGAGTTGCGGCGGCATGGAAGGCATCAGGTCCTCCCCCTCCACGCCGCCAGCGCTGCCCTGCCCCTTTGGGCCCATGCTGCTGGCCGGGCCATCCCAGCCCTTGACGCCCCACCCCCAGGCGGGGTTGCCATCCTCGTCCACGGCACCCTCTGCCGCCTGCGCACGCACACAAACACAGTTGCGGCGGTGCTTCTGATGTGCCGTGATGGGGCAGGTGCACAACGCACGCCTGCGGCCTGCAGGCTTGTGCACGATGGATGAAGCAAGGTGCAAGCAGCTACCTAGCAGGTGTAGCAGGTGGCAAAGAGCAAGAGCAAAGAGCAAGCGAAGAGCAGGGTAGCGTACCTCGTCGTGCGGTGCGAGCGTGGGCGCCGGGCCCAGCCCCGTCACGTACTGCGGATCCGGGCACCACTTGTCCGTGAGCGACAGCACGCTCTTGGACAGCGTGGCCGACACCAGGATGGTCTGACGGCCCTGCCGCTCCTGTTGCTGCTGCTCTGGCGGTGGTGGTGGTGGTTGCTCTGCGGGTGGCTGCTCCTCCGCTGTAGCGCCGTCGGCCTTGCGAGGGGTGGGGCGGAGGGACAGGCGGCGGCCCACGTTGGCGGCCACGTTGGCCATGTCCTCGGCGAACTGAGGCGCCAGCAGCTGATCCACCTGGATGGACAGGCGGGGCGTGAGCACAAGCATGTCGGTGCGCTGGCCAGCCGACACACGTTCTCCTTGGTGCCCCGTGCGGCTGGCCGCCATAACGTGCTAGGAGCACACACACACACGCACACACGCACACCAGCAGAGATGGCCCCCCAGTGGCTGCGCATAGCACACAGGGCTAGGGAGGAGGTGATGCATGCCGCACCTCGTCCAGCACGAGGAGGGGCGTGGCGTGCACGCGCAGGTCGCCTGTGCGCATGAACTCTGCCAGGCGCCCCGGCGTGCCCACAATGATGATGGGCCGGTTGCGGTCAATCGCCGCCTGCAGGGAGTGCCACAGGAAAGTGCACGCAGGAGGTGGTGCTCCTGCCCATGTGCCAATGTGTTCTCCACCATGCTCTGCCACCGCACGCACTGATGTCGACCCCCCCCCTTATGAATTCCAGTACCCACCAGCTGGTTGCGTGGGTTGGCGCCACCGATGCACTGCTGCACCATGTGCTTGGCCACGGGTGGCAGCAGGCCCTGCGTCACGCGCACCACCTGCATGGCCAGCTCCTGGCTGGGCGCCACCACCACGGCCTGGACAGGCACCTCCCTCCCGTCGCCCTGCTTGTAGATTTGCTCGGCGCGGCGCAGCGCCAGCGTCAGCACGGGAAGCAGGTACGCCAGCGTCTGCGGGTGGACAAGGTCGTGCACACAAGGTTGCGTCAGGGCACACGTTGTGGTTATGCCCTGATGGGTGCTGCCTCAAGGGGTGAAGGACTTGATGCGCCCACTTGCCTTGCCAGAGCCGGTGTAGCTCTGCAGCGCCACGTTGCTGCCGCTGAGCGCGATTGGGATGGCGGCTGCCTGAATGGGGGAGGGCTCCTTGACGCCCATACGCTCCAGGCCAGCCTGCAGCAGGAGCAGGAGCAGGAGGTGGAGCACGAGGTGTGTGGGCACGGGCGCGGCCACTGGCGCCATCGGAGGCACCTCGTTGCGGCCTGGCTCACCTCCAGCGCAGTGTCAACGCCCAGCTGCAGGAAGGCTGAGCTCCCCTGCGGCGTGGCCTCTTGTTGCTGCTGCTCCTCGGCTTGCGCCGGTGCGTCATGTGCAGCCACGCGCACCGGCCGGGCTATGCAGCGCCGCGGGTGGTGCAGCGCTGTGCGTGCAGGAGCGTCAGCGCACTGAGCTGCTGCCTGTGGTGTCTGTGAGACTGGCGGAGGCAGCGCTGCGAACGGAATGCCGCCGTGCAGTGCCGCCGGCACCAGAGAGACGTGCGCGGCGACGCGGCCATTCCGGGGCAACAGCGATGAGGAGTGCATGGCTGCAAGTGGACCGCGTGTGCGCTCTGCACCTGGTTCTCGCTCCCCTCCACAATGCAAGCCCTTCGTGGTGCTCGGCTGAGCGGGGCACGAAGAGTGCGGCCCCACACGCGCGTGCACAATACCAACCAAGCGATGGCCTTCCAGCTCGTCAGGAGGGCGTGATGGTGGAGGGAGCAGCACCCACCATCAGATCGTGAGGCCTCATCAGCGCACAGCAATGCTGCAACGGCTGGCTCAGCTGGTGGCGGGCCACTGCAGCCATGCCGCGAGCCCGGTGGGGCGCTCCATCATGGTGAGATGAAGGCGGAGACGCCGCTCAGCCGTGCACCATCACTGTAATGCACACCTCAGCCACTGGTGGATGCACGTTGTGCGCACGTACAGGGCGCCATCGCGAGCAGCGCGCCAGGTGGCATGACGGGTGCGTGGCTCACGCCCCTCTCGCATCGGCCCATCCTCATGGTCGCCACAGCGCAGCCCATCCTGCTGCAGCGCCAGCAGCAATTAGTGCAGGCCCAGCTGGCCCGCTTCAAGTACACGTACGCGTTTAAGAAGTCCGCCAACACGCCCGGTGCGCCGCTCTGCAGCTCTCACCCACACTCTGCAGCACCCTGCTTTGAGACGGCTCTGCTACTGAGTCAGTCCTTTCAACACCTGTGGATAGGTGCAGCACGCGTGCTATGGCGCCCACGCTTACACCACCACGCGCAGGTCTGGTGTTCTGGACGCCCCGCACGCCTGGCCTCCGCCACAAGATATCCATCGACTACAAAGCCCTGGGTGTGTACACTGGCCCACCCGTCCCTGGCCTCTCCTTCCGCAAGGCCAACACCGGCGGCCGCAACGCCCACGGCCACATCACAGTGCGGGGCCGGGGAGGCGGCATCAAAAAGGTGGTGCGGGTGGTGGACTGGACGCACGGCCTGGGCCCGCACGCCCTGGCGCGGCCCACGGCCAAGGGGCCTGCGCTGCGCCTGCTGAGCAGCTCCTCTCAACAGCGCTCCGCAGCGGCGGGCGCTACGTCCACGTCTGCGGGGGCCTTGCGGCTGGCGGGAGGTGGAGATGGCGGCGCTCCTCCTCCACGCAGCGCAGCGCGGCAGCAGCAGCACGTGGGCGTGGTGCAGCGGATTGAGCGCGATCCCAACCGCACGGGCTTTCTGGCGCTGGTGCGGTACGAATCGTCTGGTGAGTCATGCGGCCCTGGCATGGGTCTGGGTTGTGCGAAATAGGGCGTCTGACTTTTGTTGCTGCTGCACGCGTCTGGTGGCCCGGGCTGCCTGTGCGTGCTTCCTGGTGCTCACTGTGTGGCTATATCATTGCAGGCGGTCTTTTTCTCTGGGTTGGGTCAGACTGAAGTGGCGAGCCCCTCGTTGGCCTGGTGCCGCCACTCTCAAACTGAACCACAGGAGGAACCTCGGTCCCCCTGCAGCCCCTTCCAGGCGCCCTGCTGCTTTTGCAGCACGCCAAACACAGTAACAGCAGCCTCGTTAATGTTGCAAGGAGTGCAGGGCAGCACGCCCCTATGTGCGTGGCTACTGCGTGCATGTGCAGATGGAGCGGGCACGCCGGTGCTGCGCTACCACCTGGCTCCCCACGGGCTGCGTGTGGGCGACACGGTGATGGCTGGCACCAGCCCCGACCTGCCCATCCAGCCGGGCAACCGCCTGCTGCTGCGACACATCCCGCTGGGCACACCCATCCACAACATTGAAATGGTGCGCGGCCTTCAGCCTCTCTGCCTGCGCCAGACCAAACACACTCTAACACGGTGGTTTGCCTGGGATTGGTTCTGTCGAGTGTCGTTGCCTTGGACTGACGCCGCTGGTCGTGGCGTGCTTGCTGCCCGTCCTTATGGTGCGTGGTGGTGGTCGCAGGAGCCTGGCAGCGGCGGCAAGGTGGCCCGGTCAGCGGGTGCAGCGGCCAAGATCCAGTACAAGGAGGAAGAGTTCGCAGTGCTGGAGATGCCCTCCGGTGAGCCTTTGCAGCTCGACCTCTCAGGCTCTACCTTCCTGCCACCGCGGCGCCACATCCTGCCACTGAGCACCTGCAGCGGTCCTGCACCTTTGCCACAAAGGCAATGTGAGCCAGGCCCACTGACCTGCTGCCTTGCTGTCCTTGTTGCCCCGTACCGCCAACAGGTGAGGTGCGCCGCCTCCCCTTGGACTGCGCCGCCACCATTGGCAGCGTCTCCAACACGCTCAACAAGCTCACCATCATGGGCAAAGCAGGCGTCAACCGCCAGCGGGGCCGCCGGCCCAAGGTCCGGGGCATCGCCATGAACCCTGTGGACCACCCTCACGGCGGGCGCACCAACGGTGGACGGCCATCATGCACGCCCTGGGGCGTCTACTGCAAGGGCCAGCGCACGCGGCTGCGCAACAAGTGGACCAACCGCTACATCATCACGCGCAAGGGAGGGGTGCCCATCGACAAGTTTGTGCAGGCCAAGAAGTGGAGGGTGGCGGCGGAGGCCAAGCGCAAGGCGAAGAGTGGGGCCACGGCGGCGGTGGCGAGGGTGGGCCCGCCGGACTACTTGCTGGGGCCGACAGCGCCGGCATGGGGCAGCGCGCCCGGCGTGGCGGCGGCACTGGCGGCTATGGCTGGGAGAGGGAGAGCTGGCGCTGGCCTGCAGCACGCGCGCGCTTGAGAGTTTGATGCTTCCTGCAACATGCCACATGGATGTGATCGCCGAGGGTGCCCAGGGTGCCACGCCGGGGCCAGGGCATGCAACCACCAGCGCTACGATTCCGTGTTTGTCCGCATGGCCACGCACACTTGAGGGTACCCTGCCCTGGGGCGGCACACAGCACTGTAGGCAGCAGCCACACGCGCACGGGGCGCGATGGGCTCCACCATCACACCCGGGCAGGTGGACGCCATCGCGCACAGCATCGACATCCCAAAGCTCGCGCCGGAAGCAGCCAAGGCCCTGGCGCCAGACGTGGAGTACCGCCTGCGGGAGCTCATACAGGTCCGAATGGAGCTGCAGCCGTGCTTGCCTCTTGTGGGCAGGAGCAGCAAAAGGAGATTGCGCGCAATCGCGGCCCCGCAGGACGCCGTCAAGTTCGCGCGGCACTCCAGGCGCATCAAGCTCACCAGCGAGGATGTCAACAACGCGCTGCGCATGCGCAACGTCGAGGTGCGCGGCCGCAGATCGTCCCACTCGCACCTGTGCACAAGCAGTCCCCCCACGGCCTCCATGTGCGCTGCATTGGCGCTTGCAGCCGCTCTATGGCTTCAGCGGCAAGGACCCCGCCAAGTACGTGAAGGCTGCGGGCTTTGCGGACCTCTACTGTCTGGACGACCCTGACCTGCCGGTCGACCAGGTGCGCATCAAACGCACCTCCCTGCAGGAGGCCAAGCCAGCATGGGACCCGACACATCGCTGCAATGCATTCAATCATGCCCACGCTCGTTCCGTGTGCACACTGCAGCTGATTGAGCGTCCACTGCCAAAGGCGCCCATGGAAGTCGGCGTCATGGCGCACTGGCTCCTCGTCAACGGCGTGCAGCCGCTCACGCCGGAGAACGCGCCGCTGGTCACCAAGGCGGGGGCGGCACCAGCGCCAGCGGCTGGGGCCAAGCGGCAAAAGGGGCAAGAGGGGGCGGCAAAGGGGGCGCCCGGCACAGGTGCGCATGGCTTCGCCTTGCCTGGTGCACTACGGGGCTACGCAAAGGGTTGCAGCGCTGGGGGGGTCCTGGGCATGGCTCTGACCGCTGGCGCAACAGCCGCACCTGCCCTGCTCGCAGGTGGGCAAGAAGACGGGGCCAAGGCAGCTGCACAGGTGCGCTCTCGCACTGCCACCAGATGGCCCACCCTCTCTTCACCTTGACGGCTGACCCCTCAAGGCCTTCCATCCACAGGCCTTTCATCCGTGCTCACATCACACCAGCTCCAAAACGTCCCCAAACGTCGCTCGCCTGCACGCGCAGGTGCAGGTGCAGCTACCAGTGCAGCACGTGCTACCTCTCGAGCTGCAGCTTTACTTTGGCAAGGCCATGGACGTGGTGCAGACCTCCCTCAACACCTGCCGCGCCCCTGTCCAGCCTCCCACCACCGCTCAACAGCCTCCCAACACTGCAGAGCACCCGGCAGGCGCCCCCGCAGCAACAGCGCAGCAGCAGCAGTACTGGGGACAGATGGGGCCGGTTGCGGCAGGGGCAGGGGAAGGGGTGGGCGCGGGGGGGGGAGGGGCGGGGGGGGAAGGGGTAGAGGGGGCGGCGGCGTCGGGTGGTGGTGGTGGTGGGGCGGAGCAGCAGCAGGAGGCGCGGTTGGCGGCGGTGCTTGCGTCTCTGAGCACGGATCCAGGTGCGTGCTGGGCAGGGCATCGGAGCAGCCGGCTGTCTGGCAAACAGATGATGCCGTTTTATGGGTCCGTATGTACGCAGGGAACGCTTCATGGGCGCAAATGGCAGTTGATGGGATTGAGCGCCTGGTGGGGCCGTCACAGCTGTGTATGCCTTCACCATGTAGCCTTTAGCCCTAAGCCCTGACGCATGGCGCCCCGCAGGTCTGCACCCTCTGGCCCCTTACTTGGTCAAGTTCCTTGCGGACGAGGTGTCCTCAAGCCTGCCCCACACGCCGTCGCTGGCGCTGCTGCTGCGCGTGGCGCGCGCCGTGGTGCGCAACCCCCACATGGCGCTGGAGGCATACGTGCATCAGCTGCTGCCGGCGCTGCTCACGTGCGTGGTGGCGGCGGGCATTGGTGAGTGGGAGGGCACAGTGGGGACTCCACTTCTGGACCGTGCGTGAGTGAGGGTGTTACTGTTAGGGACTGTTAGGATGTGGTGTTTACTGAGTGCGTCGGGACGCACGGAACGTCTCACAGCGCACAGCTTGCGAGGACAGCACCTGTCGCCTCAGGTACCGACACGCTTACTGAGGTGCACAGCACACCTTTGTTTGTTTGTTTGTGCATGCGCCCGTGTGTGCAGGCGCTGGGAGCACAGCGACGGGTCCGGGTGGGATGGACGGGTGGGGTGTGCGGCAGGGTGCGGCTCAGCTGGTGGCAGAGGTCAGTGTGTTGGTCTGTGTGTGTGTGCGTGTGTTTAGCTTACAAACGGAGCGTCAGGCCGCATCAACAAAGGCAGCACGGACAGCGTGCATCTGGTGCGGCCATGCCGAACGGGCACAGGACGTGTAGAGGACGGTTGAGAGCTTTGCCATGGCTATTTCAGCTAGTCTTGAACCGCCCGCTGCGTGTGCACCTTGCGTGCATGTTGCGCTGCACCCCCTCACCCCCCGCGCGCAGGTGTGCGCGCGGTTCGGCGCCGTGCACCTCAACGTGCAGCCGCGCGTGTGCAAAACCCTCATGCGCGCGCTGCTGGACCCTAGCAAGCCACTCACCTCGCACTACGGTGAGCAGTGGTTGCACTTCCGCCCGCCACACCACCTGCAGAACCGCCACGTGTCTCTGCTGTTGCGCTTGGCGTGAGCTGCAGCTCGTCGGCTTGCCTTTTGAGGCCACCAGCCAGCACACAGAGGCACCAGCTCTGCGTGAGGCGCAGAGTTTTTCGGATCCACTTCTCAGTTTACTCTTGATTGCGACTGCAGGCCAGCACCATGTGATGCTGTCCGCCCGTTCGCCCGCCCACACCTCCCTCTTGCTGCGCTACCACCCGCCACCCGGCTGCAGGCGCCATCATCGGCATCTCCGCCCTAGGCCCCTCTGCAGTACGCACCCTCCTGCTGCCTCAGATACCCGTCTACCTCCCCCGCCTCCAACCCCTGCTCTCCGACCACCACCACCACCATGCCACGACTGCCACCACCGCCACACTGCCAGACAGCAATGGGCACGGGCATGGGCCCAGTGCGATGGACACGGATCAGGATGGCGGCGGTGGCGCGGCGGGAGGGAGGCAGGGGGCGGTTGGGGACGTGATGGCATTGCGGCGGCAGCGGGAGGACGCGGTGCGGGTGCAGGGTGCGCTGGTGGAGGCGACGGCCACGTGCTTGTACGAGCTGATGGTGGGGCGGGTGGCGGGGCAGCTGGGTGGGGAGGAGCAGCAGCGGCTGGAGGCGGCGCTCAGGTGCGGTTCTGTGGGGGCAGGGTTGGGTTTGGGGCTGGGTTGGGTTTGGGACAGAGTTCGCGCCTTTTCAGGTGTGCACAAGGTCGGTCTTGATGTTGCCCAGGCTTTTGCCCAGGCCTGGAGAGGCATATGGGTGCACACGTAGCGTGGACTGACCTGTCCTCCTCGTCCCTGGTGGTGCCTCCCTCTCCTCACACATTCCTCGCAGGCCCAGTGAGGCGGCTGTGTCCAAGGTGGCGGCAGCATTCCGGCAGCAGCAGCAGCAACAGCAGCCGCAGGGCCAGCAGGCTGGGGCGGCAGCAGACAAGGACGGCGACACGGACCGGTGCGTTGCGGAGTGCTGCTGATTTATGTAGCTGGTACTGTGCACGAGCATGGCAGCACAAAACTGCACCTGCTGTGCGGCTGTGCGGCTGCACCCACATCCGCTCGGCACCTTCAGCCAAGCGGCTGCGGTTGGTTGTGCTGATCCTAATGAGGGCGCCACTGCAGTGAGCGGCTGCACACCTCATCTACTGTATGCTCCTGCTGGCCACCTCATCTGCACGCCCTTCCTATCATTATCTAATGCTCGTCTGCTTGCCAGAGATGTAAAGCTCGACACACACCGCTTGGCGACCGTGCCCTGTCCGCACGCAGGTCACGCGCCAGCGCCATCCTGGCCATCAGCTGGCGCGACGACGTGCCTCTACCTGACGTGGTGTGGGCGGCGGGCGAGCTCTTGGGACCAGCCTTGACGGCACGCCTGCCACAAGCACGCCCTGCGCACGAGTGCCTCTGACCGTGCCCTGACCCAGCCCACACATGGCTCTGTATGTGTGGCACTGCTGCGCGGACGCCTGCATGGTCTTGTTGTTTCACGGCCTTTGCAAGCGTTCCATGGTCATGCGGTTCGCCTGATGCGGCATCATCCGCGCGGCTCAGCTCTGGCTCAGCTCCGTCATCATTGATGGCGCTTCACTTGGTGGCTGGAGTCGGGGTGGGCTGTGGCTGCGTGGACGGCGTGGGGCGGGACTGCGGGCATATTGTGAGGGTGCCGCCAGTGCCATAAGATTAGCATGCCGCTAGTGCCGCCACTGTGCCTCATGTGTGGTGCGACGTGTGAGCGTGCGGCGGTCGTGGCGCGCCGCTGCTCACCGGCACGGGCACAGGGTTCTGTGCGCCGGTGCTTGGCGTGGCACGGCTGGGCATGGTGACAACCTGCGCAGAGGCACGGTTGCTGCAAGCTTCAAAGGCTTGATGCAGGCGTGTTGCTGCCGCTGCGAGAGTCTTGATGAGTGAAATGTCGCATTGCGACCGCGCGATGCGATGCTCACCAACGCGCGGAGATGATGCGAGTGGGTCGAAGCGTGTGGACTTCTGCGAGATGGACCTCCTTCCTCGCGCTCCTTTCAGGTTCTGCCGTACTTTTTCCAATTTCGAATCGACAGCCTGCGTCAGGCTCAGTCCGTTGCAGTCTGCCCGGAGTCCGTAGCCTCCAGAACGCGCTCCCAGAGCCTTGCCTCCTCGTTGACGTACAGCCGCCGCACGCGCCCTCCCTCACCGAGCTGCCCCGTCACGATGAAGGACACCTCGGTGGTCTGCACACGCAGGCGGCTGTGGGGTCCTGACAGCTCAGCGGGAGGCACCAGGCCCAGCGCCTCGAGGCTGGTGGCGAACTCCTGCTGCTTGTCCCACTGCGCCTGCACGCATCATGCGTCAGGGCATCTGGTGATGCGGCCACGGCACGGCTCATCGTTGCTAGGCTCCTTCATAGGATGGCCACCACCACCACCACGCTGCTGCCCAGACCTCCACCACCACGCTGCTGCCACGTGCATCCCCAGACCTCCCACCACCACTCCCGCACCTTCTGCCGGTAGTAGGCTTCCATCAGCAAGCTCCTGAGCGGCCACGTGGGATCTGGCACGAACTCATCATGCTGCCCACTGGCGCCCTCTGCCTGTGACGGCACTGCTGCTGCTGCTGCTGCTGTTGGCTCATGCGCCTGCAGCTGAGAGGCTCCAGCTGCGTCCAACGGGCGGCGGCGCTGCTGCCACTCTGTGGTGGACGTGTTGCTGAACTGGACGTAGCCCCAGTACTCTGGCTGGTGCATGGCAATGGCCTGCAGGGAGTCATATGTAGTGAGAAAGACACTGCTTCTTCAGGCAAGGCCAGAGGCCAGTGCGAGAGGGATGCGAGGCTGTGTACACACGAATCTAGACGTACACACTTGCGTGTGCACCTGCAGCGGCGGCATGGTGAGCATGCACTGCGGTGCCCCGCACACACTCACCCATTGTGGGCTCCACACCCAGTTGTGCTCGCTTTGGTCCGCCGGCTGCTTGACGTACCGCTGCGTGGCGTCGTCCCACACCACCTCCCACTGCAACGAGGGAACAAAATGGAGTGGGCAGGCAGCAGCTGGCAGCGTGGTCTGTTTTGATATCGCCACTCACGCATGCACGCACGCAACGGTGCAATGATCAAGACAGCGATGGCAAGATACGAAGGCGTGTGCTTCCTGCCCATTGGAGAGAGCCAAGGTGAGGGACGTGCCCCGTGCACGCGTGTGCCTGCCCTTTCCTCCGTCCATTCCTGGTGCTGTGTTTGGACGGTCCTTGGTGCCTTGGTATGGCGGTGACTGCTGACATGGGATCTGGGCTTGTGCCTAATCTTGCCTCGCTGCTGATCCGTACTGCTTTGGTTGCGGCCTGAAGCCCAGTTTGCAAGCCACACACAACACACCTGCACGCGGCTGAAGTTGATGCGCCACTGGTCCCCTGGCTTGGGAGGGCAGTCACGATGTGCCGCCTGCAACACCAGCATCACCATCCGCAGTAGCATTAAAACAAGGGTTGACGTTAAGGCAGGCAGGCGCCCTGCTGCTTGCGGCCTCCTGCCGTGTCCAGCCATGCTGGCAGCGTGTGAGGCTTGAGTTGCACCTGTTTGGACATACCGCACAGGTATGCCCAGATGTCCCGCAACACCAGGCCACGTGCAACAGCATTCGTATCCATGCACAAGTACATCATGCTGGGTGGTGCACATGAAACGGTGCGGGGCGTACGCATGCGCTCCTCCAACGACCTCCCCCGCACCGTTTCATGTGCAGCAAAGCACTTAGAAACAGCGCACTTGCCTGCTTGAGCAATGACCAAGGGAAGGCCAGCGTGACGCCCCAGCCCCTGGTAGGCTGCAAGTCGTCAGGTGGCGCGTTGACCTTGCCATCCACCCACACGGCGCGCCGCACAGGCAGCCACCCTGTGGGCCCTTCGCTCTGGGTCGGCTCGCTGGGAGCGACGGATTCAAAGCTCATGATGGCTGGGCCACCATCCCTGTGAGCGCGTGTGAGGCAGTTGGGGGGGATTTTGTGCTCCCCCACACAATCTGTCAAGTTTGGCGGCGCAATCGGGTCCGCCCTGAGGTGCCGTGCGTCAGTGATGAATGAGGTGTCACACTACGTGCGCACCTGCACTGCCTGCGCACCTGTAGGGCTTTGGGAGGAAGAGGTCCCACCACGTGCTGAGCGCGTTGATCTCAAACTGCAGGCGCACACACAAGGTGCCCACACGTCTGCACACATTCCGTCTCGCGTCCCCCTCCCCCTCGCCGCACGCACAACAAGGACTAGATCAACCTGCAGAAAGCGCACCTCGTAGTACTGGTGGTTGTCGCCGTCTGGATCAATGAATACCTGCGTCGGAACAGGTTGGGAGAGGCGGGACGGCGTCTTGACGCGGGACGTGCATGCCGACAGATAT
This sequence comes from Chlorella sp. KRBP, assembly GCA_004335735.1. Lineage (NCBI taxonomy): Eukaryota > Viridiplantae > Chlorophyta > Trebouxiophyceae > Chlorellales > Chlorellaceae > Chlorella > Chlorella sp. KRBP. The sequence continues at coordinate 1,414 of QAXK01003902.1, read as the reverse complement.
GAGAGCACCGGCACCCCACACACACGCACGCAGGTGCACCTCGAAGTCGTTGTCGCGGAAGATCACGTCATCATGAAGCGTCAAAGCGGCCCAGGGATGGGGCTCGTCCAGCCAGGCGCCCACGTAGAGCGCCTCCACGTCCCACAGCATCTTGACGCGCGTCGAACGGTATGGCGCGGGCTGCGCTTGATAGCGCCGCATCACCAAACATCATGGCATCCATCAGGGGGCACCCAGCGTGCGCCATGGGCTCCGTATACCATCCCGCCATTGGCGCACATCACCTTGCCAGGCCCCTCGATGTCGATGAACTCCTCGCTCCAAGGCGCATCGTCCCAGCCTGGACCCCGGACTTTGCCGTCAATGGCCGGGGGCACGGGCGCGCGAAGCGCGACGTACCCACGCGGGTGCGGCTTGGGGTCAAACGCAGCTGCAGCCTCTGCTCCAAGGCTCGATGGCATGATGAGCAGGTGCGCTATGATCGCTGCTGCCCACGGCGGCAGCGCCATTGTGTGGCGTGTGGCGTGGGCGGGGTGGGGGCGATTGCATGCGGGCGCCTTGGGTGCCTGTAGGTGCTGGCCAGTGGTCATTTGCACCTCTCTGGGCACCTTGGCAAGTGCTTCAAGAGCGTGAGATTGGTACCGCCATCCTGCCAGCGTCCACCGCCCGACTCGTCGAACGAAAGCTTGCACAGCGAGCACCCCCGTGGGCGCCTTCCACCGCAACAGCGTAAAGCACAATGAAATGAATGCACTTACAACCCTGCAACCGCAACCTGCAAAACACTCCGTTGCCCTGCGTGAGCCAGCGCGTTCAACGATCAGTCGCCCTGACCCTGCGGCAGGGCCCACAAACAAGGGATTCCAAAACGCTGGCTCTAGCCTCTGGAGGCCTGCAGGGCCCATCACGCTCTACACCAAGCGGGGCAGTTGCGTTCCGCAGTGAGCTCAACAGCAGGGCTCCCTCCAGTGAAGCGGCTGCGCTTCACCGAGAACTTAATCAGTCGCCCTCCACACCGAGCGTGGGCACTTGACGTCACAAACCAGCGTGGAGCGTGGGCACTTGACGTCGCAAACCAGCATGAAACGTCAGCACATGACGTCACAAACCAGCGTGGAGCGTGGGCACGTGACGTCACAAACTACATGAGAGGGCAGTTGACCAGATCACGCAGCTCACCCCCCTGGTCCTCCTCCTCCTCGCCCTCCCCACCCCCCTGAGCCACACCCTCCTCCATCAGCGCCTGCCCTCCACCACCACCACCACCACCACCCGTCCTCCTGGCCCCAGCGCTCCTCCCGTGCCCACCACGCCAAGGCTCCCCATACACTGTCAAGTTGTCCTGCTGCACACCACCACCCTCCCCTCCACCACCACCACCACCACCACCACCACTTCCTCTCCGCGCACGGCC
>QAXK01003901.1:0-22779 GCA_004335735.1 Chlorella sp. KRBP | reverse complement strand
GCTTGAGGCGTACTGTGACGTGTCCCCATGGTCCCCAATCATGGTGCCGTCAATGTCCGACACCAGCATGTAGCGCGGCTCGGAGCCGCGAATGAAGGGCCGGATGCTGCCCCAGCTCAGCTTGTACGACCCTGGCGGCAGCGGAACGCATCAGACAGATGTCATCAATCATCGCTCGCACCACCTTGCCACCTGCCATCGCACCAGGACACTCCTACCATTCTACACGAAGGCACCAGCCCTTGTGCACTGCGCCGCTGCCCCTGCGCCTGCACTCCCCAAGCCCCGCAGTGCTCACCAGGGCGCGGCAGCGTGTACAGCCCTCCATTGACCTTGGGCTTGTCCTCCTTGTACTCCCCAGTGCTGCCGCCGCCCCCCAAGGCACCGCCGCCGCCGTTGCTGCGGTTCATGCCCCCGTTGCCGCCGCCGCCGCCACCGCTGTTGTTGCTGCTGCTGCCCACGCCATTGGTGAGGAAGAACTCGAGCTGCTCCCCCTCGGCGAGCGGCACTACGGAGCCGGTGAACCAGCGGCCCAGCTCGTTGCCGCGGCTGCTGGCGCTCACCATACGCTGCAGTCGTACGCAACACAATGTGGGCAGTGCATGCACACACACTGTGACATGTCTGCGAATTGTGGGACCATCTGTTTGCCGTAGCTGGCTCCACCGGATGTCAAGCTCGACACACACACGCAGTGAGCAGCAAAAGACGAGAAGTGAGGCAGCGGGCAGAGTGGGTGGGGGTGCTATGATGGCAGGTGTAGAGCATGGGTGCGTCAGGGCGGTGCGTCAGGTGCGGCAGCAGGTGGCTCATTGCTCACCAGGCGCTGGAAGTCGTTGGTCTCCCGCTGACCGTTGGGCAGGATGCGGCGGTAGCACAGGTGCACGTCCTCCCAGCCGGTGCAGTAAAAGATGCGGAAGAGAGGCTGGTCCACCGCCCACGCCTGCGCGCACCAACCACACATCACGTGTGCTTGCCGGAGATCGCCATGAGGCCGCAAGTTCAGTGCAGACACACGTTCCTGTTCACGTTTCCTACTCGAGAGTGCACCGCCGCTCACCATGTTGACGACGCCCCTGCCCGGGAAGACACCCGCCTCCTCGGCCGTGTTGTGCGCCATGCGGTTGTCTAGGATGTACTGGTACCTGCGCGCCACACACAAAGGTGTGCCAAGGGTGGACGCGCAGCAGCCTCAAGCGCATGTGGCAGTGTGCACTTGGCGCTAGCAACGGCACCCGCAGGCTCAACGGGTCCCCAGGTGACAACAACCACCCCCAGAAGGTGGTGGTGTGTACTCACAGGTACTGCCCTGGCTTGAGGTGCGTGCAGCCCACCCACTGTCCCGGCGTGGTGGGGTCGCGCTCCAGCGGCAGCGAGTACTGCCAGTTGTCCCAGTCGCCCACCACCGACACGCGCTGCACCTCTGACGCCGAGATGATGAACTCGAGCGTCGGGTGAACCACCCGGAAGTTGTTGAGGGTGCCCTGCACGGCGTGCAAATTTGGGCACGATGCTCAACGCTGCTGCGAGCAGGCCCAGCCGCGATCCGCAGCCCCCTCCAGCGTGCAGCTGCTGGACCCCCTGGTGTGCTGCAGATGAGCACAGTGTGCGTGCCTGCGCACGAACGGACGCCGCACCCGGTGGCGCACCTGGTTGCTGTTAACGGTCTCCTCCTTGAGCGATATCCGCCAGTTGCCATCCACCTTGTACTTATACTGCAGAGTGATGCCAATGGCGTGCAAATGGCACGGTTTGGCTGGGCAACTCTTGCGGCACGCACCCCTGAAGTGTGGGGATGGTCGCGCACCTCGACACCCCCGACGCTCATGTTGATGATGGCGCGGTGGGGCTGGCCGGAGCCGGCGCAGTGCATGCGCACGGGCTTCTCCCAGTTGTTCCACGAGCCTGCGCGCGTCGTGTGGGCGCGCGGACAGGAAAGTCGAAATGAAACCCCACCGCGCAGAGGAAGAGGAGCGAGCAGCAGGAGCGAGCGCACTGCGAGCGCCTCACCCCAAATCTCCACTGCCGCGCCCCCGCCCGTCCAGGTGAAGTGCGTGGGCACCATCAAGTCCCTGAGGAAGTCCACACTCGCCAGGCTCCCCGCCGAGGACGCAGAGCTGCTGCTCACGCTGGGCGTCATCAGGATCGCCTGCGTCACCACGCATCGTGTGCGCCTCGCCGACGCGCGATGCTGCCGTGTCCTCCTGCTGCGAGGCGTCGAGTGGGCGGGCCTTGCGCACGGAGCGCCACAAGCCCGAGCCCGTGCATGGGCCAGGTGCTGCGCGTGCAACTGCATCGTCGTGCTGGCTTGCTGCTGCTGCTGCCACGCTCCTGCCCTCACCAAGCCATGCCGAATTCGCCCGCAAGAGATTTACGCCTGCTCGAGCCTTGCAGCCTGCAGCACGCAAAGCAACTCACCATCAGCCCCGGTCCCCCACATTGGCTGCCCCTTGTGAGCGGAGGCCACCATCATGTTGCTGGCTCCGCCGGGCCAGAGCCTGCGGCAGTGTGGCGCGCAGCACCGCCAGCATCAGGCGCATCACGGCGTTGCGCCCGTAGCGGTGCTGGCTGCCCCCTGCGAATCGGCGCGGATCTCCTGCGCTCCCTCGTCGCACGTCCCGCAGCCTCCCACACGGAGGACAGCAGCAGCCAGGGCAGCAGCAACAGGCAGTGGAGGAGCGGACTGGACCTCAGGCTGGTCACCTGATGGGGAAGACCAGCAGTGGGGGCAGCCGCAGCAAGCGCAGCCGGTGCGGCGGAGGGCGCCACCACGACAAGCAGCAGCGCAGCCACAGCAGCAGCCACAGCAGCAGCAGCAGCAGTCACAGTGGCAGCAGCCTCAGGCAGCCATGCCATCCGCCCAAGCACCAGCACCCAGCGTGCAGCAGCGCGACCAGTTTGCCGCCTTCCGGGCCTTCCAGCAGCTAGCTGCGCAAGAGCAGGCTGCGTACCAGCAGCAGGCACGCCAACGAAGCATGCAGGGTGGTGGCGGCTACGGCAGGCAGCAACAGCAGCAGCAGCAGCAGCGGCCGCCGCCTGGTCTAGGACCCACGCGCAGCGTGATGGGCAGTATGGGAAGCATGGGAAGCATGAGTAGCTTTGACGAGCAGCAGTGGCAGGACGAGCAGTGGCAGCAGGAGCAGCGGCACGAGCAGCCGGGCGCCAGGCTGGCAGCGTTCCGGCAGTTGGCCATGGGCAAGCTGCGCAAAGGTGCGGCGCTCTGCTGCTGCTGCTGCTGCGCTGCCATTGCTTGGGGAGGCAGATGGGACGAACCCTTGGCAGTACCTGACGCCGCCGTACGACATGCACATATCGCAGGCTGGTTTGCGGAGGAGGGCCTCACATGCAAGCAGCTGGAGCAGGACATCACGCGGAGAGCAGACCAGCGCACGCCCGAAGGTGACTTCCCCTGACTGCGCCATGCTCTGCTCCTGCCACCACCACTACTCGTGCCTTGCACCTGCCGCAACGACCACAGTGTGCTTCCCGTCCCGCCCTGCCTCGTGTGCAGCCATGCGTGGGCTGGTTCAGGCGCTCTTCATGATGATGCGGCTGGCTAGCAATGCCGACGACCTGCGCTCAGCGCTGTCGGCGTGCGTCACGGTGCGGGGGGCCAAGGCGGCGGTGGGTGAGAGCCGCAGGCCCTTGGGCGGACCACTCCTGGCGCTGGCCTTCATCAAGGTGGGGCTGTGCTCACTTTGGGGTCCATGTGTCCTTGTTGGTCTGCTGCTCGCGGGAGGCAGGCGAGGCACAGTGCCGCAGCGCACAGAGCACACTTTGTGCTTTGTGCGCGAAGGCTTTCCGTTTGCCAGAGCGAGCAAGAGCCACAGGTGCAAATGCCGTTGACTGCGCACACGGGCTGCTTGCAGGCCTGCGTGCGGTGTGACGCGCCCGACGTGCTTGCGTCCGGCATCCTGCGCGCCAACGAGGCAGGCCTGGTGCTCTCGTACTCCGGCATACAGCAGGCGCTCATGCACTGGGGCAACCTGCAGGAACTGCACAAGGTGCGTCGTGCACCTTGGGGTGCGTTGTGCTGTTGCCTTTGCTGGCCGGCGGTTGGGGAGCCTGGGCAGTGCACGTGGCAGAGCGGTGGGCAGCTGCGGAGCACACAGCGGGAGCGTCAGGGCACATGCAGGGTGAAGCAGGAGCCTCTGCCCGCCAAGCAGTGGTCCTGCACGTACGAGCCTATTGGACTGATTAAGGGCTGGGCCATTGCTTCAGCGCGGCGCCGCGCCACCCCTGCGCCCCTTCATGTGTGCGTGCAGGTTGAGCAGGTGATGGAGGCCATGGCTGCAGGCGGTCTGCCCTGGACCACACGCACGGCCTACGCGGTCATTCGCAGCGCAGTCAACGCAGGGAGGCAGGACACGGCCGAGCAGTACGCCGCACGCTTCACGGTACGCCTCGGGTCACGGTACAGCCATCGCTGGCAAGAAGGTGTCCCGCAGATGTCATGCTAGGGGCGTTAAAGCCGGACCATTGCTTTGGACGCATCAGAGGTGCATGTACGTAATTTTCGCTTGGGAGAGAGCAGGCCTTCCTCATGGCGTCGCCCATCCTGTTTCGTCCACCTGTTGCCTCCCTTTGTGCTGCGCAGGAGGCTGGAGTGCGGCTGCACGAGACGTCGCTGAGGCTGCTGCAGCTGGGGCGGGAGCGGGCGGATGCGCAGAAGCAGGCGCTCAGAGAGGTCTCTGGCATGCCGCTGGACGAGTGATTATTCATGCGCCTTGACTGAGAGAAAGAGATAAAGACTGCTTGCAGTGACTAGTACGCGATCCGCCGTGTAAGACAATCAAGACAGGATGCAGTAGCACGGTCCTGGCGGAGGAGGCACTTCCTAAGGTGGCAGTGCAGAATCGCCACGGCACTGATCACCACCAGCGACTTGCAATCACGCAGGCAAGAGGCACGATAGATCTCTACGCTACTCCTATCCACAGCCGGCCCATGTCCTGATGCCCCAGCCCCTCGCAAATGAATAGGCTCCCCAGCGGCAAAGGACAAGGCAGCACCAGCAAAGTGCTTGCCGGTGAATACCGCCTGCTGCCTGGGGGCCTTGACACGCTCTGTACACACCACTGTCTCCACCAGTCCACTCTCCACTCGCACCGCTGCTGCACTACTGGCTCACACCAAGAGTCTGAATCACCGCATTCTGCGTACTGTAGAGTTATGAAGCGACAGGAGGTGGCATCCCTCCCTCCTCCTGGTTCGCGCTAGGCCTACGCAGCACACCCCCCTCGCCCCATCTGTACTGACAAGGGCAAGGGCAAGACCTGTATAGGGCAGACCAGTACAGGGCAAGGCCTGTACTGGTAAGGTGCGCGCCCCATGGACACCAGCCACACCGCCACACCGCCCCGATTCGACCCAATCAATACCCCATGAAACGAAAAAGAAGCAAGTCCCGTCCTCAGGGCCTCTCACACAGGGTCCCATCGGCCTTTCGTAGCCATGGCCTGCGTCAGGGCCCCCTCACGATGCACCCCAGCGCCTCCAACTCCACCAGTACTGGTGCCCCCTGCCGGCGCCCCCCCGGCGACCGCCAGCCCAGGCCGCACCAATCCCGCAGCCAGCAGCCTCGCCCGCGCCTCAAGCTGCGCCGGCGTGGCCGCCTGCTGCTGCTGCTGCTGCTGGGCTGCTGCTGTGGCCGCCACCTGCACCACACCGCTGGCCGCCAGGCCCCGCAGTTGCGCCTGGAAGGCGGCCGCTGGGCTGCCGCTGCCGCCGGCGCTGCGTGCCCCTGACGCCGCGCCAGACAGCGCCCAGTCCAGTGCGTCGAGCTGACCGCGCAGCATGTCATCCAGGCTAGGCGGCGCACTTCCTCCACCACCACCGTTACCACCGCCACCACCACCACCTCCGTATGCACCGCTGCTGTTCCCGTTCGCTCCCACACCGGACGTTGCGGCCACCGCGCCATCCAGCAGGTGGTGACCATAACTATGGTACTGGTGGTACTGCTGCTGCTGCTGCTGCAGGTGCGCCACCAGCGTGTTGTTCCGGTGCTGCTGCTGGTGCTGCAGCAGCCGCGACTGCGCCGTCGCCGCGCCAATGGAAGCCGGCAGCGTGTGCGCACCCGCCCAGGCCCCTGCCGCTGCGTACGGGTGGGACAGGCTGCCAGGCGGCGGGCCTGTGGCCGGCAGGAAGGGCAGCACCGACGCGCGGAAGGGATCCTCGCCACGGAATGGGATGGCGGCGCCGGGCGGGGGGTTGCGGGGCGGCGGGGCGTCAATTGGCCCTGGCAGCTCTACAACAGCGGCGGTGGTGCGGACTGGCGCTGGGGAGGAGGCGTGCTGCGACGGCGGAGGAGGTGCAGGCGGAGGGGAGGGTGTGGCGCAAGGCGAGCGGGTGGTGCTGCTGGCAGCGCCGTGCGGGTGGTGCTGTGCGGTGGTGGTGGCGGCGGCAATCTCGTCCAGGGCCTGGGCGACGGTGGAGGTGGAGGTGGAGGTGTCGGGCTGCGGCGGGGGGCTGGTGGTGTGGTGTTGGTGGTGCCACGCGCCCGCACCGATGGGAAAGGGCGCAGCGGAGGGGAGGGCGGGGGCGGGGGCGAAGGCAAGTGGAGCGGCGTTGGACAGGCCCTTGACGGGGGTGGCGAAGCCGGAGTTTGGGGCAGTGGTGGCGGGGAGGTAGGAGCGGTAGCCAGGCACCCAGGCGGGTGGGAGGTGGGTGGGGAGCATGACGGGTGGGTGTCCCCCTGTGGGGCCTGCTGATGCGGGGTGGGAGGGGGATGACCAGGGGACGAAGGCGACGGTGCCGGGGTAGGTGGTGGTGGTGGGGAGGAAGGCCATGAGGTGGCCTGAGGGGCCGAGGACTGGCTGCATGGCCCTGCGCGGTGGTTGGAAGGGACGAGGGCGCACACTCACAAGGACGCAGACGTGAAGACGCGGCAACAGCGAACGAGTGCGTCAAGCGAGCATGAGCAATCGATGATTGCGGCAAGGCCTCGACCCAAAGGCTGCTCACCCGGTGTGCAGCGGCTGCTGGTCCAACCACTCCAGCACCCCCACCGAGGGATCCACCGTGGCGTGGCTGTGACTGTGCCTCTGCCGGCCCTGCTGCCGCCACGTTGCGCCATACCCCTGCAGCCGCCCCTCCTCCTCCTCCTCCTCCCCCTCCTCGTCCGTGTCACATGGAAGCAACTGCCCCATCGGCACCTCCACCTGCGCGTGCGGCGGCGAGGCCGTCACGGCAGCCGTAGCAGCCCCATGGCTCCCCACCCCGCCCTCCGGCGCGCGCACGCTCGCCAAGGCCTCCTCGCTGTCCACACTGTGCAGCTGGGAGGGCGATCCTCCAGCGCCGTGGTGGCCAGCTGCGCCGTTGCTGCCACCCGGCGCCAAGCTGTCTGGGAGGAGAGACGAAGGCGCTGCGGACGCTGCAGCCGCAGCGGTGAGCGCTGGTGAGGTGGCGCGCCCGGAGCGTGCGGCGACCAGCACCGCCTTGCCCCTGGCGGCCATGGTAGGGTTGCTGCCGGTGTTGTTGCCAGTGCCACCGCCGCCGCCGTTGCTGCCGGTGCTGCCTCCAGTGTGCCCGGCGGCGGCGGCGGGGCGGGTGCTGCTGGCCACGGTGGAGGGGCTGCCTCCGGTGAGGGTGGTGATGGCGTTGGAAACGGGGTGTGTGGTGGCGGGCGGGGGCCAGGTGCCTGTGGTGCTGGCCCACTTTTTGTGCAAGTACTTGTTGCGGATGAAGGCCTCCAGCGCAGGGATGTTGTCCCTGCGACATGAGGGGGAAATGATGTGGCCGTGCAAAGGTTGAGTGAGTGGGCGTCAAGTGATGGCAGCGTTTGCCCAGAGCTCTCGCTGCAGCAGTGTGGAGCTGGGGAGGCGTGGCTGTTTGTGGGCAAACCGGTGGCGCGGCAGAGCATAGCGGAGTGCGGCTGTAGCGTGGTTGTGGGTCGCTCGTTGCAACCCGGCAGCAGCACCAGCGCACCTGTTTGGCCGCTTGAAGTCGGCGGGGAGCAGCGCCTCAAAGTGCGCGTTGGCCGGCCCGTTGCCAGCCGCCTCCATCACCGCCACCTGGTGAGGCAGCCACGTGTCCAGCGCCACGCTGCGTACCTGCGGGCGCGGCAGGGCGGGCGCGGCGGGAGAGGAGAGGAAGGGCGTGGTGCGTGTTTGTGTGCGGGTGTGTGGGCGTTTGAGACTAGCCTACGCTGACCACGACTCCACGTTTATGCCAGCTGTGGTCAGGGTATGAAAGCTGTGCACCTTCCGCCGCCTCCTGCCCCACGTGCGTGCACCTGGCGCCGTCTTTTACTGCCCCACCTGTTCCCCACCTGCTGCTGCCCACCCACACGTCCTCCCCTCCGCCCAGCAAAAGCAGTTGAGCAACTGGGAGATGTGCACGACCAGGCCCCTGTGCTGCCACCTCCTGCCCCACCTGTTCCCCACCCGCTGCTGCCTACCCTACCCACACGTCCTCCCCTCCGCCCAGCAAAAGCAGTTGAGCACCTGTGAGATGTGCACGCCCAGGCCCCTGTGCTGCCACCTCCTGCCCCACCTGCCTCCTCCTGACCCACCCCTTACCCACCACCTTGCTGCCGACCCACCTGCCTACAGCCCGACCCCTGGCAAAGCAACGCACCTGGGAGATGTGCACGCCCAGGCCCCGGTGCACGCCGGCGCAGTGCAGGCACAGGAAGCAGCCCACGTTGACGCTGGCCCAGTTGGCCCGTGCCGACGCGTCAGCGCTGCGGCAGTCTGCGCACACGCGGTTGTCGGGCCGCGCCATGAGCTGCGCCAGGCGCGCCAGCAGCCGCCTTGACTCCTCGGGTGTGATTGACGCTTTCAGGTTGACGGCGCCCTGGGGTGCCTCTGCTGTTGCTGCTGCGGTGGCGCTGCCGGTGCTGCTGCCGGTGGTCTGTGGCGGCACGGCGGGCGTGTGCGCGAGGACGAGTTTCTTGGCATTGCTGGGGGGCTCCAGCTGCAGGCGGTAGTGTGTGGATGTGCAAAGGTGCTTGTGTCAGTTGCAAAGCCAGCGACCTGCTTTGTCACTAGAGGCAGCGAGGGCAGCGAGGGCAACTGCAACTCACCACTTGGAAGCTGTGCTGCTCCAGCTGCCCCCGCTGCAGCTGCTGGTGCTGCTTGTGGGAGGGCGCCGCCGCCGCGGTGGGCGAGGTGGCCTCCAGTGGGCGCTGGACCCAGTCCTGGTAGTGCTGCTGCATGCGCTCGGCCAGCTGCGACCTGAGGTCCCACAGCCCGTCCTGGTCCAGCAGCAGCTGCACCACGGCCGCCGACCTGCGCTCAACCACCCACCAGGGCATGAGGTGCACAGGTGAGCAGAGCCCTTGTGAGTGGGGCCCCCGGCAAGCTGCCGCTCAGCTGGAGCAGAACTCTCATGATATGCATGCCTGGTGCTGCCGTTTGGGCACAGCCAAGCTGCCTGCCTGCCGTTCAGCAGCTTCCTGCATTGAGGTGGCCCATCAAACGGTGGCAAGCGTGCCCGCACCTGACGCGGACGTTGGCGCCGCAGTCCTCCCCCCTCGGGCCCTTGAACGCAAAGTTGGCCAGGCACTTGAGAAGCGGCAGCAGCGGCAGCGCCATGCTGGGGCAGGCCGGCGAGCCGCGCTTGATGAGGAACTCCAGCACCAGCAGCGCCTGTACACGGGAGGTTAGTGGCGACAGTTGGCGGCAAGGTGCCGACCTGTAGTGTGATGGCGCGCACGTCAACCCGACTCGCCCACCGCACCTTGTAGACGTTGAGCCAGCGCTCGCCGTGGGACATGAGCCGGAACTCCAAGGTGGACTGCGAGAGCAGGGCAAGAGCAGGGCAACGGCGGGCGTGATGCCCCGTGACTTGCCGCGCAGCGTCAGACGTGCCCCGCTGGCCTGAGAAAGACTCTCACAAAGATGATGTGCGCGTTGATGTCGTCATGCGAGAGCAGCGCCAGCTCGTTCAGCTGGATTCCAGTGGGTCCCTGCGCAAGCACACGCGAGTGCGCGCGTCGCGCCCAGAGTCCCCACATCACGTCCTCACACTGTCCACCCCCCCCAAGACGTTGTGCTGCTGCAGGAATGCTGCAGGAATCACCCAAGGTGCATTCCTCACCCAAGGTGCATTCCTCACCCAAGGTGCATTCCTCACCCAAGGCTCGTCGCGCGTCGCAGCCCGGCACTTCCGCTCGACGGTGGAGAATGGATGCAGTTTTCCCTCCTTTATCGCCGTGAGGTAGTCGCGTATCCAGCTTGCCTTGCCGCCCAGCGGTGCGTGAGCAGGCGCAGGCACAGCGGGCTCTCGGGCATCGCCGTGCGCCATCGCAACCGTGTCGCGCTTTTCCGCCTTTGCCCTCTTTGTGTTCTTCCGTCTCGCCGTGCGGGGCTTGGGGCTTGGGGAGGAACACGGCAAAAAGCAGCACAGGGCGTGATATAAGCATTAGCAAGGCCCATGTCAGTGTCTGTTAAAGGCAGTGCACCAATGGGGCGGGGGGCGGGGGGACCACCCGCCCAGATTGCGCTCCGTGGTGAGGTGGTGGTCCATCCAACAATGGGGGCAACCCAAGGGATGGTGTTGTGGGCCTCCTCTTGCGTTCTCCCACTTCCTCGATAGGTCTCAGCACCCTGATGTTGTAGCTTCGTCGGGAAGCCACACACTCGTGCTTTGCGACCTGCGCCGACGACACTAGCAGCACCATGGCGTTCGCCGCAGCCCAGCCTCGCTCGATGCTCGCTCGTGGCGCTGCGTCGTCGAGCTCCACGAGAACCACGCACATCGCGCCAGGACTCCAGCGGGGCGCCAGCGTGCAGGCGCGCGTGGTCACCGTCACCAGTCCGCCGGCCACGACGACGGATGGAGAGCAGCCCAGGAAGCCGGACGCGCCCGCACCACCACCGCTCTCGCCGAAGCACCAGCTCAGCCTTCCGCGCAGGTGCGTCGAGCGCCAGTGGCCTGGCAAGGGGGCGATGCAGCGGGCGTGCGCAGCCATCGCGCGCCAGCAGCGGCTTGCAGCAGGGGGAGGCGATTGAGCTGCCCCATCCATCCATCATGCCCAGGGGGAAGCCAGACGCGAACTCGCGCACACAGAGCAGGGAGGGGAGGGTGGCACACTCACCTGGTGGAGGAGGGGGAGGTGGTGGCAGGAGCACAGGCGGGTGCGCTGGCGGGCAGGCGTGTGCGGACGGGGTGCGCCCAATCCCGCGTGTGGGGCGGGCACGCCATCCTCCACCTCGTGTGTGCGCAGGCACCGCAGCGTGGCGCGCCACTTCCCAACCGCGCTGGGCGTCGACGACTTCATGGCGCGCCTGGAGGTGGCCCTCAATGGCTTTGGCTTCACCGGCGAGAACGCCATTGGTACGTGCCTCAGGCATGGGGCGTTCTTGCGCCACTGTGATGATGGAGTGGGCCACCGACCTCGTGGAGTGGGCCACCGACCGCGTTGCAACTGCACACCCATGGAACACGTGCAGCCATGACCAACCTGTGCCGTGACGAGGTGACGACGGTGCTCAAGGACAAGATTGAGGCCGTGTTCGGCTCATCTTTCAACACCAACGGGCTGGGCGCCGTGCTCACCTGCGGTCTGACGGGCATGGGCGCTGGCTTCTCACACTCGCCCATCTCGGTGAGTGCAGGCAGGGCGCCTGCTGTTCAGGCACAAAGCCACAGCTGGGACCAAGGCCACAGTGGGATGCAGTGGATGTGTGCCGAGCGTGAGCGTGTGTGGGCATGAGCAGCCCAGGGGCCACTGCGGCGACGAAGCACGCACCGCGTGAATGTGCTCAAGACAGGAGCAACCACGGCTGCAACGCGAGGGAGGGAGCACTGTGCATGTGCGTCGGGCACGAGCATTCAGTTCCGCAGCGGTACGGAGCACGCATGACACGACCACCCGCCATGTGAATGGTGCACGTTCCCAACCTTCCCACCCGCAGAACGGCAAGGAGCACTATGTGTTCTTCGCCTTCCCGCACATTGGCATCAACTCTGCCGGCGAGGTGGGCGCCATCTCACGCCCGGGCCGCCAGGTCAAGTCGTGCGCGTGCGGCGCGCTGCAAAAGTGCCTCATCGAGCTCAAGGCCGAGGGGTACAACAAGCACTGCAAGGTGAGAGGCAGGGTGCTGGTGATGCTACCAGCTCGCGTGGCCCTGCGGGTACTCGAGCAACCCTAGATGCGTGCCCCAACACACGCAGGTGCCGGGCGTGCACGACCCGCGCGACCCCGAGTACTCGATTCTGAAGCAGCGCCTGGCGCGGCGCGTGCGGTTTGAGCAGCTGGACCCCACGCAGATGGACCTGGTGGACATGACGCACGTGGCCGAGCGCACCATCACCAACGTGAGCACCACAGCAGCTTGGAGCATGGAGCAGCTGCTGGGCACAGTGCCCGGGTGGCACAGCCCAGGAACAGACGGTCTTTGTGGGGGGGTGAGACGAGAGGCTCAAAGGTGCCGCTGCTTCCTCATCTCAATGCACAAATGCAGGACCTGGAGTACCTGATTGAGAAGGCGGTCGACACCAAGAAGGCAAACTACGCCGTGGTGACGGGCGTGCAGGTGCGGGAGCGGTGGAGTGTGATGGGGAGGGCGGGCACAGGCACTGTGGGTGTGGGTGGACACCCGTTTTTGGCGTGCAGGAGAGGGGCCAGTGTCGGGGGTGCACTGGTGCACCGACGGGCAGAGGGCGCGTTGGAGGGTGTGACCTAGTGTGGTGGGCGCTAGCCAGTGGGGGAGGGGCGTACCATGGACACACCAGTGCGATGGCGCTGCGTGGCTCGCTCTGCCGATGGCTCATGCCTCCCCACTTGCTTCATGTGCTTGTCAGGAATGGCCGCATCAGATGCTCAGCTCAACACACCACACTCTTGTGCTGGCGTGCTGGCGTTCAGGTGCACAACTGGGCCACCGAGCTGACCGCTGCCTCGGGCGTGCCCTCGCTCGAGTTTGTGGCGCCGGCCAAGGTGTTTGTGGTGATGGACGGACAAAAGTACCACATCGACCTCTTCCGCGTGCCGGTAAGCGTGCTTTTCTGTTGGGGGGCAGAAGGGTGTGCAGCAGCTCATTGGCAGGGCAGCTGCGAGACTGGGATGCTTGGCGGGTACCCTGGGATTAAGGCTGAGCGGTGCAGGCAGCCCGCAACTCAACAAAGTGGCCGTGGCGTTGTGTGCTCCTGCTTGTCCGCGCAGACCATGTCCCCCCGGCAGCTGCAGGTGTTCTCCAAGGCGTCCACCAGCGGGCAGCGCGACGTCGACGAGGCCATTGCCATTGGCCAGACGGCGGCAGGCACGCTCAAGGAGATCCCGGTGCAGTACCTGACGCAGCGCCTGGGCGTCACACGCGACGACCTCGACGACACGTGAGTCTTAAATTCAACTCTATTCATTAAGCATGTTGTGGCCTGCTTGCCTGCTTTGACGGTGCTGGGACCAGTAGCGCTCACCTGGCGGTGTTGCCGAGCAGTGTGTTGTGATGCGTCCGTGACGTGCTGCTGCGTTAATGGGCCTTGTGCGTCCCTAGCATGTGGTTTGGTGCGCTGTTGAGCTGCGGCTGTGATGCGTCCATGACGTGCTGGCCGTGTGCATCCATCGTCCCTGGCGTGTGTGTCCACAGGGACGACATGTCTGACGAGGACCCGGACGAGGCCGGCGTGCCCAACGCCGTGTGGCAAAACACCATCATTGCCGAAATTGCCGGCTACGACCGCGACCCCAACGCGCCCACCATGGAGAGCTCAGACGAGCACGAGCGCTTCAGCTCCTTCCGCGTGGGCGGCTTTGCCGGCATCGTGCCCGGCCGCACCGGCGGCGGCAGCAACAACGGCAAGGGCTCCCCAGTGTTCTGGTCTCCCGGTGTTTGAGCTGTTGTTTAGTTGACGGGCGGGAGCTTGTAGTTGAGGCTTGTTCAGCGGGCTGGTGAGCAGACGAGATGTTCATGATGGCTTTGGGTTGCTGCTGTGGGTTGGGGGGCCGCGGTGTGCCTTGTGCATCAAACACAGGTTGATGGGGCGTGGGCGGTGGGGTGAGTGCTTAGCTTGTGCCGCTATTGAGCGAGAGGAGGACAACGGGAGGGTGGGTTTGACGCAGTTGCGCGCTTGAGAGTGTGAGGCGGGCCGGCCCAACGTGGCCCTGTCTGTGAGGGACGTTTTGCGTGACCATTCCCACCACAATGACCACTTTGCGAGTTCAGCGGTGCACGCCATACCGCACCGCGTGATGATGATTTTTGGTTGATTTTTGAGATGTACCATGCTGCTCCCAGATGTGCAAGGTTGCCAGGTGCGCACTCGACTTCCCGCACCCACCGCTGCCGCCGCACCCGTCGGGCCGCCCTAAGGGTCGATCAGGGAAGCGATTCAGACTCGCAGAGCAAGCACAGACGAGCAGCAGGATGGATAACGGTCAGGCACGCAACAGCGTAAGGCCCAGAGACTGATCTTTGGGCGTTCCGCTCTAGTGAGCGGAGTGCACACCCGGTCGAGGAGCAGGGCAACAGCACCATCATCAGCAGCAGCAGCATCGTGCTACCGCCGTCATCGAGCGCACGCTGGGCGCAACAGAGTGGGGCTCTGCTGCGCGCGTGAAGGAGTCGAAGCCTTCAGCAGCGGCTGCAGCGTGTGAACAATTGAGCGCGTGCCATCGCGAGCGTGGTGCTCGTAGTGCGCCATGGAGGAAGGTGAGGAGCCACACGGGGAGGGACGCGCAGCACAGAGCGCAGCACACGGCGCTTTGCGAGTGCTCCACGCACCTCCGCAGCCGCAGTCCCGCATCAGCACCATGTCGGGCGCGTTTCGGTGCAGTCCCCGGGGCGCCGAGCGCTGCTCCTCGCCCGGTGGGGTTCTCCTGTGCTGGTCCCGTGGCGGCACTGGAGCGCAGGAACGGCGCAGGAAGGTTTTCAGCACGAGCAGGGGCAGCACCTGCAAGCCCCTGTGCTGCTCTTGGTGGTGCTTGGCGCGCGATCTGCGCAGGATGGACCGGGTGCGGGCGCCTGGAGCGCTTCTGTATGCTCGCCATCGCCAACGGCAGCATGCACACGGCGACGCAGCTGGCGGCTGCAGAAGGCGACGAAGGAGAGGAGGCCTGGCAGCAGCTGGTGGGAAAGCGCCGCAGGAGCCAGCGTCATGACGTGGCGCAAGCCGCGCTGCCCGCGCCTGGCGTGCTGCAGCTGCCTGTGGCGCTGCCAGCCTGCAGCAACCCATCGTGCCTGGTGCACAACCCGCACTTGGCCGGGGGGCGGGCCGCTGCACCCATGGACGCTGCCGGCCCCGGCACGTCCACGCAGCAGCAGCAGCAGCAGCAGCAGCTTCCGCAGCTCAACAAGCTCATGCGTCTGTGCAAGGCCCAGGTGGGTGCAATTGCTGTGTCGACGGCAGCTAGCACCCCAGCCCTGCCACACAGCAAGCACCACACCCGCTCCTGCGTCCCATGGTCATGCTGCTGCACACTGCCTGCCTACCACGCCGCCCCGCAGTCCACGGGCCCGCAGTGGCGCATAGCCAAGAAGCTCGTGTCACAGGGCTGCGTGCACCTGGCATCCGCCCGCTCCCTCCCTGACCTTTCTGGACCGTCCGTCTCAGCGGCCAGGCTCTCTGGCACCTCCCAGGCAGCAGCAGCAGCAGGAGCAGGCGGAGCAGCAGTAGCAGCAGCGCCGTTGGCCATCACCACCCAAGGGTCGGGAACCAGTGCTGGCCACACCACCAGCGGCTTGATACGCGTGCAGGCGCACGTCACTGTCCACCCAGAGGTGCGTTGCCTCTCCCGAGCATCCCGTGCGCAGCGCTTGCGTGGCCAGCATAGCATTGCGGCGGGCGTAGAGCAGCTATCGACACGCTCTGGCAGCATGACCTGTGGGGACCACACCGTCACACAAACGCGCACCACCACCACCGCCGCCGCCACCACCACCACCACAACATCAACACGCAGGAAGGCAAGCCGCCCCTGCAGCCCTGCAGCTGCACCGGCTGCGACGCCCTCGGCCGCGGCGGCCACCCCGAGCGCGTGCCCCAAGCCATGGCCACCTGGCAGCCGCCCAAGCCCCGCAAACCACTCGCCGTGGCGCCCGTCATCCCCCAGCCCGCCACCGTGGTAGACGCCAACCGAGTGGCAGGCCCACACGCGCCTCCCATGGATCCGTTTGTGCCCACCTCCACCAGCGCCACGTGGGCTAGCATCTACTCCACGCGCCTGGCGGCTGGGGAGGGGCCCAAGGCGGAGGGCGGTGCGGATGCGGCGGGGGCGGAGGAGGCGGTGCCTGCCGCGCCGCAAGTGTACGCGGTGGACCTGCTGCTGGAGCCCGGCACGTGAGTGCGGATCTGGGACAGTTTTGCGAGTCGCTGCCCTGGTGAATAGATGCCTGGTGAGAGCAGGGCGCGTGGCGTCAGTAGTGGTGGCTGGGCAGGCAAGGCCAGCGTGGTGGTTCCAGCGCATAGAGGACGTCGTGGAGCAGCACCGCCGCCGCCGCCGCCGCCGTTGGCGGCCGCGATGACAGCTGTCCTTGTGCGGCATGCATGTCACGCTGCCGCTGCCGCGGCGCCGGCTGTGGCCTTGGCTTTGACGGCGGCGGTCGTGCCCCTCCACTACCACGCCACAGGGAGGCAATGCCCACCCTGCATGGTTGAGAGAGGCACTCACATGGCTGCTGATTGAGATGACCGTGCAGCGCAGATGGAGTGAGGGCATGGATGAGTGAGTGAGCGTGTGGAGCACCTGCCACGACGTTGGTGTGCTTGCAGGCTGGCGCTGGTGTCGTGCTCATCCTCGTGCTGCGGCGTGGGCTGGGACCCGCTGCGCAACTGCCCCTGCGCCGTCGTCACCGCAGCCATCTTACAGGTACGAGGAGGAGGTTGCGAGCCGCCTGCTTGGCACCCCCTGCCTGCTGCCATGCCAGCATCTGCAAGGTTTGCGGCGCTGGACGTGAGTCGAGCGTGTGTGCTGCTAGCGCTTGTGCGGTGCTGGTGGAATTGGGCTGGTGCCGAGCAGGTGGCCATGGCTCCTGAGCTGGTGCTGTGCGAGCACGACGTGGCAAAGCTGGTCGAGCAGCTAGAGGTGAGAGCGGCATCCTGTGCAGCAGCATGCGCCCCACCCCACCCCAGCCTCCCTTGCAAGGACACATTGTGGCCAGGTCAAGGCGGCAGCTGACAGCCACGGTGTGCTCCTGACAGCGTGCCTCCTCCCTCGTGTGCCATTGTCAACCATGGTGAGCGCTGTCAACACCTGTGCGCACACCACGCAGCCGCACGTGCTGGGCCAGATGGTGATGCACGGCACGCGCCTGGGCCTGCCTCTGGGCGTCATGTCTGCGACCGCCTTCGCGGCCAGGGGCGCGGGCGGCGCCGACACGCGCACGGTGGACCTGATGCGGCTGCTGGTGGCGGCGTCAAGCGGGAAACTGTCAATCACAGAGCAGGCACGTCAGGTGGTTGCGCAGGCGTGCCGTCTCCGCTTGTCACAGCGCAGGGCAGAGGAGTAAAGCCCGTGCAGCTTCACAATGACACTAGGATGAGCCTGTGGCCGCTGAGTTGCACTTGCGTTGCCCTAGCGTGCCTCGGCGTCCTGCTGGCTGACGTGTGGCTGAAGTGACTGTGTGACTGTGTGATGCGTGCTGCCCGTGTGCAGGCGCTGGCGCAGATTGCGTTTGAGGCCATGGTGCCTGTGAGGGTGGGCAAGCTCCTCCCGGTGAGCCTCTCTGCTTCTTACCTTCAGTTTCATTGCTCTGCAGCACCTCTCACTGTTCCACCTTTCGCCGCACCTGGCGCGTAAACGCATGACGTGATTCTCACGAGCGGTGGCGCCCATGTGTGGCCATGTGCACATCCCGCAGAGCGTGGAGAGGCAGCTGCTCTGCCCCCCCGTGGAGCCCACCCGCCTCCTAACCGACCCCCAACTGCTCTCCACCAGCCGCACCGCCCTCACAGACGCTGCCAAGTCCTGCACACCCGCTGACGCTGACAACGCCAACAACAACGCCGCACCGATGGCTCTTGCTGCGCAAGTGGTGGTCCCTCCGATCGGGGCAGGAGCAGCAGCAGGCGGCGCGGGCGCGGGGGCGGGGGCGGGTGGTGGTGCGGGTGCAGGCCAGGCACCGCCAGAGGTGTTGGGTGCGGGCGTGAGCCGCACCGGCTTTGCGCTGCTGGAGCTGCGGCCCTGGGAGGGCGTGGGCGCCACCAAGCCCTCATGGCTTAGGGAGGACGTCATGATGACCATCACCATGGACAGGTGCGGGTGCGGGTGCGGAAAGCAGCGCGCTCTGGCGGTTGCCCACGGGAACGGCTCCGCCTGCCCCGCAACTGTACATCATGCTCCTGAGTGTCGCACCTGTACGCACCTGCATTGTGACCGCTGGGTCAGCTGCTTGCTGCGAATAGCTACGGCGCAGCGGTGCTGGTGCAATTTTTGTGTACACAGCAGCGTGAGGTGTCTCAAACAGATGCTAATCAAGTCTCCCTGTTGTGTGCACGGATCATTGCAGGTACCGGAGTGAGTGGACGCTGGAGGGCTGCTCGCTCATCCTTGAGACGCTGACCGAGTACATGGACAAGAACGTCAGCGCCAGGGCTGCCTTTGTGGTGCGTTATCCTTTGCGGATGAGATATGCCCGGTGTTGTTGCCTGTCTGCTGCTGTCCGCACCAGGGCAGCCTTTGTGGTTTACGTCAAGGGCACGGCCCGGCCCTGAGCGCCGCCCTGTCTGCCATGCAGCGGCCCTGGCGCGTGGTTAAGAGCTGTCTAACGTCTGCTTGTGGGAGATGGCTGCACAGGAGTGACGGTCAACAGACATGCCACGTGTGCATGCATGCATGGCACGTGTGTTTGGCGCAGGGCTGGGCCGAGGTGATGCGGCTGCTGGCCACGCCTGAGCTCTCCAAACCTTCCGACTCGTTGAGGCAGATGGAGGAGCTGGCCCGCATCATGGGCCCTCAGTTCACGGGCGTGCTGGCGGGCGTGCAGGCGGTGGGCGTCAACGACAACAGGACGCGGCTCATGTGGCCCATCTGCGTCATGCGGGTGAGCGCTGCTGTGTGCAGCTTGCGAGTGGGACGGCCAGCCGCAGCAAGCCAGTGTGTCTTCTGTGCGGGGCGGGGCGGGGCGGCAAGGGTGCGTGCTATGGTAGCGAGGGCCAGACAGGCAGGAGAGAGAGCAGCAGCCCAGGCAGATCATGCAGCCAGATGTTGCTTCGAGTGGATGTGGATGGAAATGCGGCTTCCATCCAGGCCCTGCCGTGCTTTTTTGCGCCGTTTGCGCACTCTGCTTGCTCTGCCCAGGTGTTTGACGCCGTGGCGTGCGCCGCCTGCGCCCCCTCGGGCGTGTCGTTGGGCTGGCTGGAGGTGGGCGGCGCGTTGGCCGAGCTCATGCGCGTGACGTGGCACGGCATGCACCGCTGGGAGCTGGACGAGGAGATGTCGCGCAAGCTGTCCAAGGTGTTTGAGGTGCGTGCACAATTGAATTCTCTAGTGCTTTTTAACGTGAATTCAGATGGCCAACTCGACAACAGGGCACGTCGGCACAAAGCACCACGTGCCCCCTGGGCCATCCTTTACCCACATGTGGATGGCAGACGGATCTGCGTGTTGCTTTGCCGCGTGAATCCATACGCAGGGTATGATGCGCATCATGCTGTGCTGCCATGTGCCGGGTCACGTGCGTGCCGCCCTGGCGCACCGCGTGGCGCTGTGGAGGGCCAAGCTGTCGGAGTCCATGCTAAGGTGAGAGCACCACGTTTGCAGCCTGCTGAGCCCATGCTCACGTGACCTCATTAAGGCTGGCCCTGGATGGTCAAAGGACGGCCAAAGGATAGCCCTGGATGGCCAAAGGACGCAGGCACATTTGGCTGCCTCGCAACGTGTGGCGTGCGAGCACCTTGCATTGCCGGTGTGTCCCGTCCCGCTTTGCAGGCTGCACGCCACCACCCGGTCCTACAGCGCCTACGGCACGCCGGCCGAGCTGCTCAAGGGCATGATGGCGCTGCTCAAGGTCATGATGCAGGTGCGCGGGGGATGTGCTCGCCTGACTTGCTGATTGTGCATGATGGCGCTGCTCAAGGTCATGATGCAGGTGCACGAACTGCTGTTCAGGGATGTGCTGTGGCACTGCTGGCCTGGCTAGCTGTTGTGCTTTGTGCTGTGCTTGCTTCGCCAGTAACACCTGGGTGGCGATAGTCACACGACAGCATGCCGTGCCGCACACCTGTTGTGTCTGTACGATCCTGATGCATTTGCCAATCATCTCTCCGCTTGCCCCTTGCCGCCACAGGTCGAGCTGACGGCCACCATGGGCTGGGACGACCCCTCCATCACCGCCACGCTCCAGGGCATCCGCGTGGGCGACACATCCCCGCCGCCTGACGCGCACTCCGAGCTGCACCGCATGGAGATGGAGGCGGAGGAGGCGTCCGAGGGCGAGGGGGGCAACCTGGAGGGCCAGCTGCTGGCCAACTGCGTGGCGCTGCCGGAGCCTGTGGCGCTGCTGGACATCCCGTCGCGCCTGGCGTGGCTCGACAGGAGCCGCCTGCACGTGAGTGCTGCCTTCCTGCATTGACCTTCGCTTCCCTCTCGCTGGCACAGTTGCTCCTGCAGCAGGCGGGCTATTCTCGTCCACTACCGTCCACTGCCGTCCACTGAATAGGGACACTGCTGCCATAGGGCACACAGAAGCGCGTCAAAGGCTATTGCGAAAGCGTCTCCTGTGCTTGTGCCGCGTGGAAGAGGCTGCCCCACCGCTGCCCTGTGTTCGTGTGGAGCGCCAACGGCTGTCCCACCGCTGCCCTGTGCTGATGGTGCAGGACGAGTATGTCAGCTTGGCATGCGCGGCGGGCGAGTGGGCGGCCGCCGTGCGCAAGCTAGTACTCATGGGCGGCAAGCGGCAGGTGTCAGTGGCCACGCAGCTGGCCGTGGAGCTGGTCAAGTCACCACAGGAAAAGTGAGTGGAGCGGCAAGGTTGGCTGTGCAGTGACGTGCTCAGCAGGCGGACGGTGGTTGCGCGCACGGCATCACCCTTGCTCTGCGTGCGGCAGACGCACGTTCGCCGCAGAGCTCAGAGAATACTCGTGGGTGAGCTCACAACATGACTGCGTGTCTCATTGCGTGCGCAGGGCGGTGTTGGCGTGTGGCCTCATGGCTGCCGCCGTGCACCAAAGCTCCAAGCTGGGCGCAGGAGGTTTTCCAGAGACCGCCGGCCCCCCTGGATACGGCCTGCCGTTGGCCCCCCTGCAGCAGCAGCGCGGCGGCGGCGGCGGCAGCGGCGGTGCTGTTGCGTCCACGCCGGCGCAGACGCTGAGCGAGGCCTTGTCGGACGCGCGGCCCGCGCTGACGCCGGAGCAGTTTGCCGTGGCGAGGGCCGAGCTGCTGGGGCGCATCCCACCGGCGGACATGTCACGGGAGGGCATGCCGGTGCGTGTGTGTGCGTGTGTGTGTCGGTACTTGCATCTGTGTGGGCGCCTCGGCTGGGTTGGAGCCCAACTACCGGGCGTATCAGATGTCTGTGCAGCTGCTGTGTCTGGGGCGTGTGCCAGCTCGTCTCAGCCCTGCTGCTATGCTGTAGCCGCAACAGGCTGCTCCGTGCGCCGCTGCAGCACTTCCACAACAGTTGTCACCAGCGCTTGTGCTGTCTTTGTGGATGGAGCGAGCCTGATGCGCCTGACATGCACACGCTTGGTTCCTGACAACCGTTCTCTGTGCAGGTGATGGTTGACATCCTGACGAGCTGCTCGGTGGAGCCCAAACCACTCAAGGACGCTGTGGGAGCAGGCAATGAGAGCACGGCAGGTAGGCAGCAAAAGCAAGCTTGTTTTTGTCCTGCCGCCCTGTATTCCACACCTGGCGCACCTGGTCGCCCCGTTCACAAGCTACACACGCACACACATACACACCATGCATGCCCTGTCGTGAACGCCACGCAATGATGATGATGACACACTGTGCAGCGGCATGGCAAGCGCTCACCTGTGCTCGCCTGGTGCAGCAGCACCTATCACGCCACTTGCTTCACACAGCTGCACCATCCCTGATGTCTTGGTGCTGTGGCCGCCCCGCGTGCATGCTTCACCAAGCTGCACATCATGCTGATGACTTATGATGACGCAGGCACGGCTCTGGCGGCGGCGCTGATGGAGGCGGCACCGCAGCTCCCGCTCACCTTCGTCACGGGTTGCGCCTCGTCCATGTTCCTGTCGGCCACGCGCGCGCTGCTCAAGCTCAACTCAACCAGCAGCAACTACCAGTGAGTGCACGGCTTAGGGCAGGGCAGGGCAGGGCAGGGCGGGGCAGGGCTGCCTGAGCGCTTGCTGTGCGCGCAGTACGTCTCTGCGGCTGTCTGCCTCTGCTCCTCTGTGCCTCTGTGTTCCAGCGTTGTGATGGTTTTGCTTGCACACCACCTCATCACCTCATCACCTGCAGCAGGTCCGAGATGGACTCCCTGGCCACACGCTGCAACAACAATGATATTGCAGTGTGCCTCTACGCACCATGCCTTTTCAAATGCAGGTCCGAGATGGACTCCCTGGCCATCACCCCTGACTCCAAGAACCCATGGCTCTCCGCCGTACGCCAGGTGTTCAAGCTCCTGGCGCTCTGCTCACCCGGCCCCGCTCCCGACCCCACCGCCGGCGGCGACGAGGACAACGGGGGCGCCAACGCGGACGTGCAGGCTGGAGACGCGGCGGCGGCGGCGGCGGCGGCGGCGGGGAGGGAGAGGTCGCCTGCGCCCAGGGTTGCGGGTGGGGAGGACGAGGAGTGGGTGGCGGGGCAGAAGGAGCAGCACACGCTGGGCAACACGCTGCTGCAGTCGGCGCAGCTGCTGCTCAAGCACAACCCGACGGTGAGTCGAGCTGCTATATTGTGGCTTTGGTGGTGGTGGTGGT
>QAXK01003900.1:0-15304 GCA_004335735.1 Chlorella sp. KRBP | reverse complement strand
TGCACAGCACCTAACGAGTGACCAGCTCTGGGGCGTGCAGATCCTCGGTCAGTTGTCAGCAAGTGAGCAAGCTCTGATTGTTGAGCCGTTGTGAGCGTCTGCAGAGCTCCCCTGGCGGCCCCTGACGCCATCACGCTGCCGTCATCACCCGTGTGCACGCAGGGCAGGGGTGCCAGGCCTGCTCAGCATGGCTGCCGGGGACTTCGTGGTGCGTCGTTAGCAGCAGCTGCTACTGTAGTGTTGTTGCTGTTGCGCGCTTTCAGCCGGGGCGGCTGTTCGGGTCCTCAGACCATCGCACGCAGCAGCCTTGCAGCCTTGTTGTTTCTCACGTCACGCGCAGCCGCCGTTCTCGCGTGTTGCGCTGGAACCTTGCCCATGCCGAACCGCACATGCATTGTATCCGTTGCCACGCGCTGTTACTTCACATGTGCTTGGCGCCTTTTGTGACGGACATGACACCTGTCGTGAACACCATGCAATGATGATGCTGGTGCTGTGATGATGTGCCGCAGGAGGTGTACTGCGCTCCCAATCAGGAGGGCGTGTGGGACGCCGTAGCCACGTGCTTCTTCATCGACACGGCGCACAACGTGGTGCAGTACCTCGAGGTAGGGCTTTGGGTGAGGGCTTGGGACGCATGCATACCGTGAGCGGTAGCATTGCTTTGGGGCATAGGGTGTTGGTGCGGAATGCGGTAACAGAGAGCACTTGGAGCTGCAGCTAAGCGTTGGTGCGGCACAAAAGCACCAACTGCTGCGTAGCTTGCATCACAAGGCGTCGAGGGTGGCGTCGTGTGTTACCGCTTGCAGGTCATCTCCCACTGCCTCAAGATGGGTGGCTACTGGGTCAACCTCGGGCCCCTGCTCTACCACTGGGCAGACGGATACGGCACGGTGCGCACACCCGTTGTGTGTGTGTAGCTAGCAAATGGGGCGTCAGGCCGCGTCAACCAAGGCAGCACGGATCAGCAGCGAGGAACATTGGGCAGCAGGCCAGGCCAGAGCATGCACCGCCTGCTCTGTGGCTGCAAGCCACGTGCCTGATCCGTGACGGAATCCTGACGTTTTGCTCGCCACGACCCAAGGAGCCGCCTCGGGTGCAAACACGCAATAACTACACGCAATAACTACAGCAGTCCAACAAACACACAGCCGTACGTTTCGGCTCACTTGCGCTTGTTTCGAATGCGCAGTCGGAGCTGAGCCTGGAGCTGTCCATGGCGGAGATCCGTCGGGTGGCCGAGGGCCTAGGGTTGACCATGGTGCGGGACGATGAGGTGGTCAAGGCACCCTACATAGGTGCGTCTGCATGGGCAGCTGCTGCTACCACCTCGCGCCAACACCAATCCGTGCTGCCCTGGTTGCCGCGGCTGGGCCGCCCCGTTTGCAAGTGCACACCAACTCCAAGGGGGATGGTGCCTCTCATGAGGGGACTGCCTTGCAGTCCCTCCTGTGCCTGGCTGCTGATCTTGAGTGCCGTGACGCAACAGCGGGCAGCTATGCAAGCGGCACCACACACACTCATCCATCCATCCATCTTCGCCAGCAACCTCTCATCCACGCCTCCCTGCCTGCCTGCCTGCCTGCCTCCTCCTTCCTCGCCAACTTAAACACAAATCCAACCACACTATCACCTGCCTCACGCCGGCCCGCCTCCTTCTCTCTTGCTTCCTTTCCCTGCCCGCAGCCAACGTGAGGTCCATGTACCAGACCGTCTACCAAGCGAGCTTCTGGACCATGCAGAAGACCAAGGAGCTCCCGCCCGCCAGCGCCGCAGCACTGCGGCAGTACCACGCGTCACACCCGCTGCCGCTGCAACAGACGGACTAGCTGCACTGCAGCCACTGGACCAAGGCCTGGCCTGCCACATACTGGTGGAACTGCAGCGTGCTGTTGCATGTACCTGTCCTGCCTTGATGATTTGATGCCCAGACTGCGGTTGCGCCATGACTAATAATGACAATAACGGAGGATGATGACGCTGATTTCCATCCTGGGAGGGGTGGGCTGCCGCCCAGCTTTGCTGCCGGCTTGCAGGCTGCAGGAGGTACCGTTCAGTCCCCGCGGTAGGCCCCTGCGTTGTGGATGGCCCTTCGCTGTGCTGGCTCGTTTGGGCTGCTCTCGCTCTGGTATCAGCCACAGTTGCGCGCTGCTTCTGCTGCTTAATGGCTCTCACGCCGGCACATGGGCTTCCCAGCCTTGCTCCGCCACTGAACACCCCACAAATTTGCAAAGGAGGAAGAAACACCCACAAACCCGGGATTATTGATGTCGGCAAGCGTTGGGCAGCAGGACAGCAAACACACTTGTGACGTTGTGTGGTGGACAGCCACCTTTGCGACGCACACGTTGCAGTGTCCCCTCCAGCATCAAGTCCTGCGTTGCCTAGGGAACTAAACCATCAGCCTGCCCTCAGGCACCTAGACCAACCAGCCAGCAGCCAGCCCGCTAGCGAAGCTAAGCTCTGCCTCTATATGTAGGTAGGAAAGTCCAGCCACGCAGCCAACAGGCGCGCGCCCATGCCAACGGAAGCAGTACATCCAAAGCCCCGACGGAATTCCAGCAACCCCCGGGCGAAAGCATTTTGCTGTCGCTCGCGACACCATCACTGGGGGAAGACACCACGCATACGCGTGCGCAGAGGGGGCTGCAATTGCCGCCCTTTACACCAGCTGGGTGCAGCACAGCACCCAGCTCCACTTGACAGTCACCATGTGTGTGCGCAACGCGCCAAGGAAGGGAGGCGCGCCGGGGCGGAAATTACCGCGTCGCCGGGCTGCCGATAACCAACCGACGGTGCCGCTGCTGGCCCCAGTCCTTCCGAGGCTCTAGCAGCGGGGAGAGAGGGGAGTGAGTTTGACGCGTGGGGGCGCAGGGAAAGGAACCACCTCTCGCGACTGCCTTCACAGGCTAGACAGTACAGGTAGTAGGGACGCAGTGCACGTGGGCTCCTCCCCAGAACTGTCGGCGGGGAGGAACGGGGTAAAGATTGGATTGAGACCAAGACGAGAGACCATTTTGTTGCAAGGCAGCGACGGGTGGCCCGCTCCCGGAAAGGCCCAGGAGGCGCGAGAGGGAGGATTAGGAATTAGGACACGGCAGTACACGGTAGCCTGCTCCCAAGGATGCCGGAAACGAAAAAGAGGGTGAGCAGGCGGGTGGATTAGGATTAAGCAGCAAGACAGGAGACGGACAACCAGCCGCAAGGATACCGCCCACAAGCAGAACAAGGGAGGGGGACGGAACCGGGAACCACACCGCACTACTGCGCTGCGCCTGCAGCAGCGCGCACGCCGTCACACGCCGTCGCACATGCACTGTACATGCGCATTCACGATCCAGCCAGGCTGCACGCCAGCCACAGAGCACTAGCTGAGATGCGATGGGGGCCCCCTACCTTGGGGAAACCTTGTATAGTTAACGATGCCTGCAGACTCCCAGAGCCAGGCAGGCACCGCCCACAGCCACATCCACGCTGACGGGGGGCCGCAGACCTGAATGATGACGGCCCACGGTCACCGCTTAGAAGACGCCTTAGTAAAAGCGGGCGCCGGCGGCAGCAACTGGCCTCTTCACTGGCTTCCTGCTTGCTTGCTGGTCACCTCACCACGCCCTCTCATGGTCCTCAGACATACAGACATGCGCGCTCATGATCTACAAACCCATATACACACATGTGCCAGACTCCGCCCAGAGCCCTCCAGGCGGGACTCTTCCAAGCACACTGAGGAGATAAACCACAGCCCATGACCTGACCTTATCCGCGATGCGTCAGCAAGGACATGCGTTCTGGGGAAGCAAAGGGAACGTCAGGGCACGTCAGCAGCGGCCTAGAAGTCGCCTAGAGAGCAGACCCTCACCGCACATGTACAGCCGCACGCGCTACATTTGATCTCCCACCCTCCCGGCACAACACACACACACAGAGGCACGCCCGCCCTGAATGCGGCTTCTTACACATTTGCCGGATATGCTGATGCCGTGGCTTCCAATTCCTCCCTGCTTCGCACGCTGCGGCTCGCGCCCCAGAGCGCACCGTGGCGGGAAAATTAGCGTCCGTTGCGGCGCAGTGTCCTCAGTGCAGGGGGGAACCAAACGTCCACAGGAACGGCCCACGGAAATGGACCTCCGATTGGAAGCGGCACAGAACTTAGGGCAGGTGCTGGAGAGAGAGCGGAAAGCAGGAGGGAGGAAGAGCGGGGAAGAGGGCGTGTGGCGCGACTGTTAGGTGGAAGCACTAGCACCAGGCCCCCTAGAGCAGAGGCCTGCAGAAAGAGCACAGGGGGATGGGACAAAGGCGCCCCTCCCTCATCGAGAAAACATGTGGAAACATGACAGCGGCATTCTCCCCCAGCAATCCATTGTTTCACTGCTGCTCGGCCTCCTGCAAACTGAACCACATGTTGCGAAAAGGCAGCCAGTCCTACGCACGGAAAGGGCACTTCTCACCCAGCTACCGAGCCACCCAGCCACTATGCAATCCGACGCCTTCATTGTGCAGACAGCAACCCCCCCGCCCACTTTTTCTACCGTTCCTCTGTACCTGCGCCACGACCAGAAGCCCCAACCGTGTATGAACAACCTTCGCCATCATTGCCGCCCCAGCAAATGCAAGGGTGCGGCAAGCGGCACCGCTTTGTTGGACTCGACACACCAGAGTGTACGTACTCACTCACACACACACGCATGCCCAGCCTCACTAAGGCCTTTTCTAGGGCTTGAGGGTGGCATCGCGCACAGCACAGAAGAGAGCCGCGCCGTGCCTTTCGTGATGAGAAGTAAATGGACCTCCCATGATCATCATTGGGAATGGAAGTGCCGGCAATTGCGTGGCCTGGAGAGCGGGGCACCATCTACCCACCCACCCTCCCTGCAGTTCCGGGTGTGCCGTACAAACCGCAACCTGGCTGCGGCAGTGCACAGCGCGAGTCTGATTGGAGAGGGGAAAGCGCGCAGGGGGTTCCCCCGCCCCCCGCCACGTCATAGCGAGGCACCAAACGGCAAGAACGGACGTTTTTGTGGGGGATAATCAAGAAGGGAAGGGGCACACGGAGCTGTACACAAGAAGCAAGGCACGGGTCCTTGACATCTGTCCTCTGTCCTCCGTGAAGGAGGCCACACCAAACCGCCCACACACGCGCACCGGAAGCAAATGCTTACACAGGAGGGTACACACAGCAGCACTTGCACACTGCCCTGCGTGGCAGTGAGCGAGTGAGGCCAAAAGTCCGCGCATACGTTACCATGTAGGCACCAGAGCAAGAGCAAAGGAAAACCTGCGTTGCGTGCGTTGCTTTTCACCCGCCTCCCGGTCAAGGCTTAGCCAGCCAGTCACGCTGCGCCCCTGGGCCTCGCACACGCCTGCCTCCACTGGGTCATGATAGTGCTGCTGCCACCTATTGCGCCCCCGCTTGCGAAACGCGTCCGCAAAGGTGGAAGGACAGGACTAATGCCACACGCACGCACGCATGTGGGTGTCGTGTGAGCGTGCGAACCCGACCGCCATCAAACGTCGGGCGTGGCAGGCTTGAGCCAAAACAACGCCAACACCCCGCAAGCACGAGCTCGCTGCGAAGGCCGCCCCAGTACGCCGTAATCAGCAGCCCCCAGGGAGAACTAGACAGTGGACAGCTTCTTCTATACATCCAGTGCCTTGAGAGACGCACCGTCTACCGGTTGGTAGAGAAGAGAGAGTGCCTATTGACGGAGTGCCGCGCCGCCGCCCTAGGGAGTGCCGTCAGTCCACGCCACCGCATCCAACCATACGCGCACTGTGCCCACGTCCTGCTGAAGCCATGCACCGTGAAGGCCCCCAGTGCTGCACTATGTGCTCCTCAGCCCAGCATGCCTGCGCGTAACAGCCTGCGTTACCCTACAAACACCTGGAGCTACAGCCACATACACGCGCCAGCAGCACCGCGCCACTAGCGCTGCAGCAGCGTGACGCACACCGTGCGAGCCCTGTGAAAAGCTACTTAGTGTTCAAGGCCGGAGCACACTGGCTGCCCGCGCAAACGCAAGTTGGAGCACGCGCCCACCCGCAAAGCAGTACAGACCGTATGCAGTGTGCGCAGCCCGTGCCTTCTGCGTGGCGGCCTATGCCTTTGCCTACCGCTGCACAACCACAAACGCTCCAAGCCAAACGGGCTGCGAGCAGGAAAGCCGTCGGATTCGCCGTGTGCATTGGCCAGCATGCGTGCATGCAGCCCCCACCAAAAGGTGAGCGGTATCAGCGCCCCACAAAGGAAGGGAGCGGCGTCAGCCCTGAGTCCTGGTGCACAACTATATCAGGCCCTGCACGAGTGCCCCCCATTGTGTGAGAAGGAGGAGGAAGAGGAAAGGAGAGGAAAAGAGAGGAAAGGAGGCTCCGCTGCGACGCACCGCGCCGCACGTGCCCCCCATCCCGCCGTGGCCACCCACCCCACGCCCTCGGAACGGGGCGGATGAGGTGGATGGCCACGGCGGGTCCCTTGGAGAGCACGCACGGAGCGGGCGGGCGGCAGGGAGTGCTAAGGGGAGAGGGAGAGCCAGCAGAGCGCGTTGCGAGGGACGGCAGCAGAGAGCGGTTGACACAGCAAAGCAGGTAGGTAGAGCAGGAGGAAGGTAGGAGGAGGAGAACTTGGGGGGGTAAAATCAAATCCGGAAGTTGCTACACCCGAGAACTGTACGGCCACCGCAAGGAAATGCAGCGCGCTAAGATGCCACCTGCACCTGAAACTGCTGGGCGTGTGCGTGCGTGTGCCAACGCCACAGCTACCCCCCCTGCCCTGCCATGCCGAGTGGAACACCACCAAGAAACGGACGCCCGGCGAGCCCTAACGAGAGTTGAGGTGTGGCCACACCAGCGTGCAGCCTCGCCACACAGGCGGACGGTGCACCCTGCTCCAGCCACCAGGATAACCCGCAAGCCAAGCACGCAAGTGGCCCTCCACGGGCGCACGCAGGCAACAGCAGGAGAGGCAAAGAACGACCGGCGGGGCGCGCCGAGAGGCTGCTCACCACACGGCACGCGGCAAAACCTCGTACGCCTAGCTAGGCTAGCTTCCCGAGTGGTGCTGTGCGTGTGCGTGCGTGCGATAGCGTCCCCAACACAAACAGTGGGGTGGGCTATGCGCGTGAGCAAGCAAGCGAAAGAGAGCACACACACTGCCGGAAAGGGACTTGGCACCATGGCACGCGCCGCAGCGTGGCAGGGAGGGCTGTATAGGCAGGCCATAGGCGGATCGCAGCACGCACAGCGCGCCTTGGAGGAAGATTCACACGGCCACACATGGCACCGACGGCACGTGAAAAAGAGCATGAGGGAAGGGAATGACGCAAGAGGGGGCAAGTTTCTGGGGGGCACACCACACAAGCTGGTCCACTTGGGGGGGGCAAGCACGCACCGCTAAGACACACACGACATCATGAAGACGGCTCCACCAATCTCGAAACACGATCCGTTCCAGACCTTTTGACACAAAGAGGCAAGCGGGCAAAGTGGCCGCAGAGTGGAGTGTCCTGTGCTCATGCGAGCGAGGCCACCCGGATTTGGTGGCGGACCACTGGCCCAGATTAGATTGGTACAAGCGCGCGGCCGAATGTGTGAACGCCAGTGCGGTCAGAGAGCACCGCACGCGTGGGGCACGCAGAGTCACGTGCGGCGCACACCCGCGGCGCGCGCAGAGAGTGAGAATGAAAACAGGCAAAGCGGCGGCCACACAGAGAGGAGCAGCCACCACCCCACAGCAGCACTCGGGTTTTCAGGGGAGGGCTGCTCCCTCAGGTATAGACCAGCGGTAGTTGGCGTCTCCTCACCCCCGGCCAACCGCAGCCGACCACCCACCACCCACCTACCCACGCGCAAATGGGCATAGCCTACCGACAATACTCTGCTGGCAGGTGGAGGCCCACCCGCGCAGTGTGGCGCCCCGGGGCTGCCACTCACATAACATGTGTTCGCGCCACGGACACATTCAGTCCGGCACGTGTTCTAGACTCTTCGGTGCACCTAAACGGGTCGCGTTCTGATGCAGGGCTGGTGGTGGGCTATGCTACCCACACCACACCTGCCTGAGGCAGGCTCACCCAGCAGCGTGCACCACCCCCAAATGGGTGTATACAGACGTGATGCACGTGATGATGGGTATGCAGGCCCGAGTGTGCAGCGTCAACACGGCACCTCCCTCCTCGACACGCTCTCTCCTGCCACGCCCGCACAGCAGCTGCTGCGCATGATGGGTGGCAGGCAGCCAGGTGGGGCGTCGCAGCCAACCAACCTACACAGTGCGCTGGTCCTGCCGGCGTCTTAGCCGCAGCGGTGCGTCTGTTGTACGGCGGCCAGTGGTGGTGGCGGGCCGCACCAGCCTCTGGCACGGCCTGGAGTGACGACCTAGTTGACGCCGGCCTTGAGAGGGGGGCCTTGGCAGCGTTGCCAGGAGTGTGGCCAATTGGCGTGGCGCGCTGTGTTGCCGTGGCCCGGCGAGGAAGAGTGTTGCCGTGGCCGTCAGAAGTGCAGGCGGCGGCGTGCTGGGCAGGGGACGGCGGCCATGAGCGCCTGCACCAGCTTATCGCCGAGGGCTGCGTCGCGCACGGCGCACTGCACCACGCCGCACCACTGCTGGAACTTGCCGCCGGCCCAGTGCGGCACGGCGTGAAGCGCGTGGCGGTAGATGGCCACGTCCAGCTGCGGGCACACCTGCAGGCGTACACGCGGGTGCACGCAATGGGGCACTGTGTGGGTGGAACTAAACCTGCTGGCTTAGGAGCACCAACCTGCTCTGCTTGCAGGCTGCCGACGGCATTGCCCTGCCCGCGAGCAGGTGGGCTGCGGGTCAATGACGTGCGACTGAATGTTCGTCCGCCGCGGCTGCGGCACCCACCCACCTTGAGCAGCTCGGCAAACTGCATGCCGCCGGCGCTGCGGGCGTCGCAGAGCCAGGTGCAATAGGCTGCAAAGACGTCTGCCCGCACGTGCCCCGGGATGAGGGCCAGCAGCGCTGGGTCCGATGACGAGGCGAGCGATGACGTGGGCGTGCAGGCCGGCTGCAGCTGGTGCAGGTGCGCCGCGCACTGCGGGTGGAGAAGCAGCGCCTCAAAGCCGCGCTCTGCGCCCGCGGCGAGGGTGGCGCTCACCGCCGCCTCCTGCAGCGCCGACCTGCAAACGCAAGAGGGGAGAAAGGGCAATGCTGACTGTGGCTTGCCCGCGCAATCCTGCTGCCATTCTTTTGCCAGCTGCAGAAGCCTGACGTCCTGCTTGTGTGCCAGGCCAGTCTTGGCGCGAAAGGGCTGACGAGAGCGCCCTGGGCGCCCAGGGGCCCCGGCGAGCGCGTCGGGACCTGCTGGCCACCCGAGCATCGCCCGCGAGCCGTCCCATCTGGTGTTCCTGCGAATTCGCTCCTGTGGGGTTACGGTGACCTGCCAAGAGGTGGGCGGCATTTTCCCGCACCTGGCAAAGGCCAGGGCCGTGTGCGACAGCCCTTCGCGCAGCCAGCGTCCGCTCCTGCGCAGCGCCCACGTCGCGAACGCACCAGCGTCGCTCTCCGGCGCTCAGATCTGGGTGGGTGCTCGAGCCTCCCTTGAGCGCACCTCGTGGCGCAGTAGCCCGTGGCCTTCTTCTTGAGCGGCGCCGCTGGCAGCTGCAGCAGCGGCCGGGCTACGTGCGTCGTCATCGCGCCAGCCCCCTGGCCTCCAGAGTTCGCACTGGGAAGTCCTTTTCTTTTCTCCTCCGGCGAGAACTCGTGCGCTCGTGTGTTCAGGGCGCCAGGAGGCCCTGCAGCTGTGAGTGTGTGTGTCTGTGTCCTTTTTTCCTTGTGTGAAGGCGCGGGGCCTGCACGATCGCCTGTACCCGCTGCTGAGTCGCAACCGTTGCCTCAGGGAGCCGAACAGACGCCCAGAACCGACGCGCCTGGCTCCACACGGACTCCGCAAGCAATGCAACCAGGCCAGCGCGCCTTTTGCAAGTCTGGGGCAAATTGCTCCAGACTTCAGTCCTCTCGTCTGGTGCGCTGGACCCGACAAGAACAGCACCTCCACAGCCCCGCTGACTGATGCGAGCGGGATGCGAGCCTGACGTCGAGCCGAGCCTCAGCGCTGCCACTGCAGGAGAGCGCGCGAAGGGCGCGGGGTGAGCAGGACTTCTCCTTTCAAGTTGCTGAGTGTCATCGAGATCGGATCTGGCAACATAACCACCGTGCCAAGCAGGAGCAGGCGGGAAGCAGGCAGCAGCACAGAAGGCGAACTGTTCCGTCCATCCATTCCGCCTCCTCAGCTGCCCACCGACATGGTGTAGTCGTACCTGCGCGCGCACGGCAGCAGCGACACGTTAGGCGCGATGATGCATTCACCACATATAAGCTCCACGCCAACACTCGCTGCTGCACAGTGGCTGCACTCACTCAATGGTTGGGACGACCGAGGCGATGAACTTGAGGAAGAGCACCAGGTAGCTGCGACAAGCAGCGCAGCGCAGGCAGTCAGGCAGTGAGGACGGAACCGTGCACGTTTGGGACATGCGCCAGGCCTGCACAGATTGGTGAAAAGTGGCCCTTCTACCCAGCCTATCGCCCACTCACTGGTTGACGCTGAACTCCTTGCCCGCAGCCAACAAGTTGTCCACCAGCCGCTTCATCACTTCTGCATGCACACACACCATGATGCGCAGCCTCAGACAAGCAACATGCACTGGCGTGAACTCTTCTTGACGAGGCCTGCCTGGCGATCTTTTGTGACGGCTGCAGCATCAGGACACGTGTCGTGCACGCCATGCAGAGATGATGATGATGATGATGACGATGACACACCATGATGCCCACACGCAACGATGACAGCACCAGGATGGCACACGTGCACCAGCAAGCAGTGGGCACAACAGCATCGCAGCCCGTGATCTCCCGTGCTCACACTGCACCCGTCACGCCCCAGTGACGTTGCCGCTCCAAGCTGCACAGGAGTCCCCTGGACATCAGCCACATGCGGCGAGGATGCCAATCGGCACGTGGCGTGCGAGGGACGCGTCGGCGTAGCGCACCTGCGTGCCTGCAGGGGTGGATGGAAGCCGCGCTGATGGACAGGTGCGGGTGTGGGTCAACGGTGATGGTCTTGCGTGCGTGCTCCTCGCTCACGTCCTCCAACACCTGCGCACAGTGCAATGCACACACCGTCCCACACCAGCACCCGTGCGGTACACAGCACATGCTGGTCAGGTGATGCAGCGGTGGCCAAACTACAGGTGCCGCTTTCCCCACCCACTCGCTGACAACGGTTGAAAGCAGCTGCGGGTGCGCACACCTGGCTGGCGGACAGGGGCTGCCTGCTCTCGTCGTAGCCCACCATCCACAGGCGAGGCACTTGGTAGTACTGCGAGCGTGGCACGCACCCACACACCACACACAAGGTCTGCTTCTGCAGTCCTGACAGCAAGGTCAGAAGCAGGTCCTTGCTGCCAGAGACTGCCTGCCCACACTGGTGCTACTGGTGCTCGCCACATGGCTGTCCCACTGTGCAAGCAGTTTCCGTCTCAACTGCCCACCAGGGGCAACTCGTGCTCACACGGCATGGCTGTCCCACTGTGCAAGCAGTTTCCGTCTCAGCTGCCCACCTGGGGCAACTCGTGCTCACACAGCAGGGCTGTCCCACTGTGCAAGCAGTTTCCGTCTCACCTGCCCACCTGGGGCAACTCGTGCTCACACGGCATGGCTGTCCCACTGTGCAAGCGGTCTCCCTCACCTGGTCATAGGTGATGTACAAGTCGTACGTGCGGGTGCGCAGGATGTTGCCCTCCGGCTCCTCGGCCCTCAAGATGGGGCCCCCTCCGGGCGCGGAGGAGGAAGGAGCTGGCTGCGACGAGGGCGCCGCGCTGGCTGCTGCTGCTGCTGACGGGGCGGGCAGCGCTGCCTGCGTTGTGAGGCGGCACGCATGCAGATCTTCAGCGTTACAGGGCTGCCTCAAGGGAGCCATGCTGGCATGCCTGCGTTGCCACGTGCAACACGGCGGCACCGGCAAGCGACTCATGTGCCTCACCTCGTCATTGCCTGCCCCCAGCTCCAGCTCACTGATATCAGGGATGTCGTCGTCACCGCCCGCTGTGTGCTGCTGCCCTGCGGTGGCAGGCCACACAGCCTCCAGTCCAGCGTCACCCCTCCCAGCCCAAGGAGCAGCGTGAGCGACTGCGCGTCACAACTGCCGTGGCACGCACCTGAAGCAGTTGCCGCAGAGGAGTGCGCTGCGTGCTGCTGTGAGGAGCCCTGCTGCTGCGCCTGGCCGCTGCTGCCTGGCTGCTGGTGCGTGGCCACCCATCCCTCCTCGTCGCCGGCCAGCGCAAACTCCGGGTTGTCCTGCTCCAGCTCCGACGCGCGCTTCATGCACGGCACTGCACGAGCGTATCACAGTACAGAGTGGCAGTGTTGTGCTGAGCAGGCCTGCGATCGCGCTGCGTAGGAGGGGACGTGCACGTGCACCCCGGCGCACCGTTGCGTGTGACGAGGAACTGCTTGTCGGCCGGGAAGTATGACCTGCGCTTCTTGGGATCCCCCGCCTCCCTGCGCAGTGTGTGCACGCATTGTGTGTTGCGCAGGATGGGCTCCTGCTGGGGAGTGGCTCGCCATCGCTCTGGCTCTCAGGGGAGGCGCACCATGACCAGGTAGGGCAAGCGCGCACGAGGAAGTCTCCCGCCTCAACGAACTCTTGCGGCGTGAGCACCTGCAGAGCGTGCAGGTGGAGCAGCGCGTCCCATCAGAACCCTTCTTCGTGCCAGGAAGAGGATGCAGCGCACCGATGCTACACTGCTGCGTCCATAACAGCGCCGCTGTGCGCGCACCCTCTTCTCCTCGAACTGGCTGCTCTTGAGCGGCCCAGTCACCGATTCCGCCGCCTTCTTGAACACGCCGTGCGCAAAGTGGCGCAGGCCGTCCATGCTGCTAGTGTCTGGCGCTGGCTGGCCGTGAGAGGCGTATCGATCCTTAGCGGCACACCCTTAAAAACCCTAATTGTTACTCCGCGAACGGGCATCCTCCGAGTAGCGCTGCCCAGTGCCCAGCGCAGCAGTGCGCCTGGCCATCGGACCTAGGGCCAGTCCGAGGCGAAGCGTCTTTCTCCGGTCCTTTGCCGGTCCTTGACTCGCGTCGACCAGCCAGCATGGCGCACAACCAGCGGCGCAGCTCGGCGCCTCCACCCATGGCGGTGGACTACAGCGCGCCTCTGGACGCCACCACGCTCATCGTGGAAGTGGCCGCGAGCGCCTTTGCCTTCAAGAACAAAATCAAGGCCACGTCCATCAAGCTGCTGTGGGAGAAGCTGTGCGAGTTCGCTGCGGCCACGCTCAAGGCGCAGAAGGGCGTGCTGCTGCCCAACCTGGGCACTCTCAAGGTCGGCCCCTGCGTGGGCGAGGCGAAGAAGAAAATCCGCCCCGCCTTCGCGCTGCTCGAGGGGCGCTACGGAGCCGTCTCGCAGGAGCGCGCGCGCTACGTCGTCGGTGCGTTGGAAGGGCTGGGCGCCAGGGGCGGGCGGGCCCACCAGCGCCGCAACAAGCGCAACGAGGCGAACCTGGGTGCGCGCGTGCAGGAGGCCGGGCGCCGGTCATCCAGCCCAGCTACAACCAGCTGGCCACGCAGGCGGGCATCCACCGCGGCGCCACGCAGCGGCTGGTGGCCGAGCTGCTGCAGCGCCTGGGCGTGCACATCCTCTCTGGCCGGCCCGTGCGGGTGCGTGCGCGCCTGCTCACTCGTGCAGTGGGGCGGCGCAATGGTGGCGCAATGGGCAAGCTCTGCAGCGAGGGAAGCAGCTGCTGGCGCGTGCGGCGGCGGCACCTGGTGCACCTTTTGTGCACAGGTGGAGTTCCCTGGCCTGGGCACCATGCTGACCAACCGTGGGGGCCGCTTCGAGTTCCTGTTCGACCCTCTCTTCCTGGAGCACTTTGAGCTGGAGCAGTACGCCATTCTGCGCGAGGTGCGTGGGCGGGTGGTGGTGGGCGGGGCGAGACGCGCACAGCGAGGGCGGGGCTCAGGTTCAGGCCCCAGGTTGGCGTGGCCGTGGTGCCTGTCATCCTGCTGCTGTCCACTCTGACACCCGTCTTTGCAAATGGCTTTGTCTGCAGATGGACGTGCAGACGGATGGGGACCAGGCCAAGGCTGAGATGGCGTCACAGCGGCCCCTGAGCCCCTACCACCTCAGGTAATAAGGGAGCACACCCACAGCCCAGGCGCAATTGTTCAGCTGGAGACTGTGCAGTCAGTCTGTCACGCACGTATTGGTTCGATGGTGCCGACTGCAAAGCAGCCCACGCCTCCCTCGACAGACACACAAATGTCGCCCATCACATGACCGCTGCCTCAACACTGTGCTGCCTTGACCCTGTCCTGGGTGAGCACAGCACTCGAAACTGTGCTGGTGTTGCTGCCTGCCCACCTGCAGCCCACGTGAGGGCGCCCCTCCCTCGGTGGCCCCCCTCCGCGCCACCCCACCCTCGGGCCCCCACCAGCAGCAGCAGCAGCCACCCAGCCGGCCACACAGCGCGCGCCAGCAGCTGCTGTCGGCGCACCACCAGCCCTTCAGGGGGGAGTTGCTCAATCTCTACCGCCTCTGCAAGCTCTCAGACAGGTGCGATGGCAGGGTGGCATGAGTGAGAGGGCGGAGGGGAGGGGCAGGGGCAGCACCGTCACCTGGTCTGGGCTGTGCAGCCAGGCCCGCCCCGCACGCAATGGCGACGGGAGCTGGGTAACGTTCCGGCCATCAACCAGCACCATCTTCAATGCAGCTTGGAGCAGTCTCTGCTCTATTGCTACTCCCCACCCTTCCCACCCTAAGCGATCAATGCTCTCGCAGCTGGTGCCAGCCTGTGCCGTCTCAACTGCCACTGTCTGACGGCATGCAGGATCCAAGCAGGCACGGTGCCCCGTCCCACGCTCGAGGGCTTCCTGCACCAGGAGGCGCGCGGCCTGCTGTCCCAGGTGGACGGCACATCGGTGCTGGACCTGCTCACGGAGCACAGCTACGGTGCGGAGGCGTCACGCACGCAGCAGTTGTTGTTGCTGTTGTTGTTGCATGCCTTCAGCCGGGGCGGCTGTTTTGTGAGGCAGCAACAGTGCTGTTACCTGTTTGGGCAACGCAGAGGCGCAGCTGTGTGTGGACCACGGCGATGCAGCTAACCGCTGGAATGGAGGATACCTGAAAGGGGGCGAGGGCACTGCAGAGCTGGTTGCAGGGGCGCCGATGTACCACCACATGGCTGCCTAGCATGGCGCCTTGCGGGACGCAAACCGTCACCGGACTTGCCCACCCTTCTGTTCACCCGCGTTATTGCTCATTGCTGCAGGCAAGACCACGTTGAC
>QAXK01003899.1:0-67466 GCA_004335735.1 Chlorella sp. KRBP | reverse complement strand
AGCAAAATTCACGCCAGTGCACGTTGCTTGTCTGAGGCTGCACTCGCATGGCCGAGGCCAGGTTTGCTGTTGTGCACCCTGGTGTGCGCAAAGGCCGTCCACAACATGTCCCGCACGCCTTGGCATGCCTTGCCTCTGCAGGAGATGTCCTCTTCGCACGGCGGCGACGCGTGCTACACGCCACAGCAGCAGCAGCTGCAGCAGCACCCTTCAGCAGTGCCACAGTACACGGGCGGCAACAACGCTGGGCAGTTTGCCGACTGGCAGCACCACCAGCACCACCAGGAGTTCGACCATCAGCTGCAGCAGCACAACGCCACAGCGTCACTTCCCTCGTCCCACCAACAGCTGTGGCACTGCCCGTCCGCACCCGTGCCCACCGTGCCAGCAGGCGTCACCATGGTGCCCGTGGTGCAGCAGCAAGCTTGCGCCATGCCGCCGCACCGCCACAGTAGCCCAGGCATGGGCTACGCGCCGCAACAGCACGCCTGCGCCATGCCGCCGCACCGCCACAGCAGCCCAGGCACGTGCTACGCGCCCCCCGGCAGCTCCGCCTTGCCTCCTCGCTACGTTGCCGCGCGCCCTGCCAGCATGACGCTCCCAGGGCCAGAGGCCGGCGGCTGGTCACTGCAGCCCGGCCCTGCCTCAGCCACGTCCGCCGCACCCCACACCACCGCGCGCCTGGACTCGAGGCCGTCTGAGCCCCTCCCTGTCAACCTGGCACCGCACGTGGTCAACGCCAGGGCTGGCGGGAGCTTCTCCGGAGTCTTCCCAGGCGGCACGGCAGGTCCGGTTGATTGTGACTGGCCGCCCTACGCGCCCAACCACCACCACCACCACGGCCACATGTCGGGCGCTCCAGTGCCCCAGCAGCCCCAGCAGCAGCACCACCACCACCAAGCACAGCTCCTCAGTGAGCTGCACCACAACAGCGCGTACATGGCCAGCAACATGGCTCCCGCGCCCGCCTCTGGCCTGTTGCGTCACCAGAGCTGGGGCCCCGCCTCCCGCCCACCACTGCCGCAGCGCCCGGTCCCCGCCCCTCCCGCGCCCGTCGCCGCCTCCATCGCCGTGCCGCCCGCCCCGTGGGCGCCGCCCCCGCTGCCACGCGTCAG
Organism: Chlorella sp. KRBP; assembly: GCA_004335735.1. NCBI lineage: Eukaryota > Viridiplantae > Chlorophyta > Trebouxiophyceae > Chlorellales > Chlorellaceae > Chlorella > Chlorella sp. KRBP. The sequence goes on along the minus strand of QAXK01003899.1, from coordinate 66,351 downwards.
CGTGGCGCAGCAGTGCGCGTCGGGGCTGGACCTGCACGGCATCAGCCTGCCGGAGGAGGACGGGGCCGACAGCCACGGCAACAGCGACAGCGGCCGGCCAGAGTCCTCAGGCAGCCCGTGCGAGCTGATGCACCTGTTGGGCGGCCTGGAGCCGCTGCACGCCATGGGAAGCATGGCGGGGGGCGCGGCGGTGCCTGGCACCCAGCACCTGGGTGCGGCTATCGCTGCAATGGACGCCCACCCAGCCGTGCTGGGCCACTGATCGCTCCATTGTTCTTCAAGAGTGGAACATCATTGGTCCGAGGTGCGTGTGAGAATGGCTGTTGGGCCAAAGGATCAAGAGATTGCCGTGGGACTGGCAGTTGTTCCAGCCAGGCGGCAGGTGGTGGGACGCGGTAAATTGATATGCTTCAAACAAACAGGACTCCGTTTTGCCTTAGCCAACCCTTGAACAGTCCTGCGGTGGGCGTAGGGACAGTGCTGCCGCTTTGCGGCCCAAGTGCCACGCCGTCTTTTCACCGCTGCAACTGCATACTTGTAGAGGGCCCTGGTGCTGAGGCTTGTGCAGCACCGGGCCCTGCTCAGCTGTGTCGCACCGCTTGCTTGCACCATCGTCATGCATATCCAACGTGCTGCCGTCATGGCAGCTTGAGTCGCCCTTGCAGTGTGTTGTGTGTGTGGCTTGCACGCTGGCGGTCGAGGTGCTCCTGCTGGTGCGGGATGTCCTGCGTGTGGGTGTGGTTCCCTGCCCTGTGATCAATTGCCCTGGCGTTTCCTTTACATGGCTGCTTTTCCCACTCCTGCACCACAGTGTGGGTGCCCTGCTCTTCATCCACGCTCTTCATCCACGCGACTCCGATGCATGATATTGATGATTGCCCACGGAGGCGAGGTTCTTAATGATTTGAAGTTCTTAATGATTTATACTGCCGAATGGACGACGGTGCTCACTGCCGCCCGGTGTTGGGCGCACGGACCATGTGGGTGCATGCCGCACGGCGGCATCCACAGCTCCGGCTTCCACGCACTGGACCATTTGATGACTGCTCTGCTGAGCGCCAGTGGTGCACGTATGTCTGCCACTTGCATGTACGCCAACCCTGACTGGGATCCATCTGACGCCCGCAACTCCCGCCGCAGATGGTGATGCTGATGATGATGCACACCTCGGCACACGCTGCAACACTTGATCTGCTGACACGTCTCTCTGAGCCCACAGCGCCCACAGCCAAAGCAATACTGGCAGCCAAGCTCGAGCGTACAACCCAGTGCTAGCTGGCGTCGCCACACACACACACACACACTCCTGCAAATGAATGCGCAGGTCGGCCGTAGCAGCTCCCGCTACCCCGTATAGCCGCCGCCACTCATCTCCCATCGCTGCGCTCTCTCAGACCTTGCCAAACGCAAACGCGTCGGCAAGCACACTTCCCTCACGCGTCCACACAACGCACCAGCCCTGGGCCCTGACACTGTCGAGGGAATCACCTACGATCCATCCAGCAACTGCACAGCAGCGCCGCCCCTCATCCTGCACTACCAACCAAGCACAAGTGCCGCCGCAGCATCCACCTCACATCTGCCCCTCCTGCTGCGCCTGCTGCTGCTTCAAGCGCGCCTGCTCCTCGCACTCTGGGTGCTCCTTGATGTACACCTGCGGACGGTGCGCGAGGGCGGTTCGTTGGTGCATTGACGTCCGGGTGGCTGCATGCTCTGGCCTTGGCCGATCGCAACTGGCTTGGTGCGCTCCCCACACACAAACCTTGGCAAACTCCTTGAACTGTGTGGGGATGAGGAAGAGGAAGATGAACCAGCCAAAGGCCACAGGCGTGGCCGCGATGAGCGTCGTGTGGAGGCTAGGCTCAGTGCCAAGGTTGCATCCAATGATGAAGGACAGGCCGGCGATCACAACGTAGTGGGGCTTGTACCACCCGGGAGTGTAATGGAACCAGTCTGCAAGGGACACAGTGAATTACAGGTGCCTGGTGATCGGCCTTTTCTGCATTGGCTTGTCCATCGTGGCGAGCGACGCACCCTGCTGCAGCCCAGGAATGCCTGCCCAGCACCACAAAGGACGCACCTAGATCCCAGTTGACTGGGCCGAACGACTGCCTGCTGCCCGCGGCACTCGCCCTCTTGGCGCCTGGCTGTGTGGTGGTCGGTGCGCTGGTGGCGCTGCCGGACTCCGCAGTGGACCTTGGGATTGTGGCCACAGCTGGGGATGACCTACGCCAACCCAGCAGCGCCGCTACCGGGCTGCGAGCGCTCTGTGCTTGGCGGGGTCCTGCACCGAAGGTTGCCGAAGCGAAGGTAAGGCGCCACACGGAAGAGGAAGCGCCTGTCCTGGGCAAGGCTGCACGCCGTGATATCTGCTGCACCGCTGGCTGTGGCGCGCTCGACCTGGCGCTCGCGCGAGTGCTCCACGCCACACCACACCCTCCCGCACGCTCACCCGCGGGGCAGGCCGTCCTGCTGGTGCATGCAGCTGATGTTGCCTTGAGTGTTAGCATTCTTGATACTTTTGTGGGCAGACCGGCTGGCCCCGTGAGCGCCGCAGGCGCGCAGACCGCCGCACCTCGCCATGCGTCCCACCGTTGTCGGGTGATTCCTTCTGCATCAAGAGCATGACCACGATGAGCATGCGGCCCACTGCCAGAGGCCTACAGGCTGGCTCCGCACGGCGCTCGGTGCACGTGGCGGTGCCTCGAGCAGCTGCTGGCCCCGGCGCATACCCATACAACGCTGGAGACGCCAGCAGGCAGCAGAAGGCCACGCTAGAGAACGTGTTCGGGGCGGCGCCAGGACGGGGCGTCCTAACGGATGAGGACGTGGGCAGCGAGGCGAGCACCTCAGCGCCGTGGGGCGTGGGCTTCCAGATGAGCGAGCGCAACGTCGTGTGGAACGACAGCCTCAAGGTACTCCTCATCAAGGTGTGTGCTCCGCTGCTCCGCACCATGCACGTGCACGCCTCGCTCCGGCAAGATGGTTCACAGGATGCATCGTCCCACCACGGCTGCAGAGGATTGCCAGGGACACGCTGGGCCTCACGGACGAGGAGATGGAGCAGCGGCTGGCCGCCCTGTCGGTGCTGCTGCCCGGCCTGGAGTCCCGCCTTCTGCGGGCGCCGCCTGAGCTGGTGGCACGCTGCTGCACCAGCACAGACGTGATTGCCGCGCGCCTGCTGCGCCTCAAGCTCATGTTTCCTCAGGTGCGGCGGCTAGCCACTTGGTGCTCTGGTGGGCTCTGGTGGCCGTGCGTGGACACGGTAGCAGGTCTCAGACTGCTGTTCCGCGGCGCGGTTGCGGCACGCGTCGTGGAGCTCTAGAGCGACCTGCGCGTGCAACTGTGCAGGCCAACCTGTGCGACATGCTGAGCAACCAACTGTCGTTGCTGCTGGACGAGGACCTGGACCAGCTGGAAAGGTGCGTGGGCTATCATCGCCACCTTCCTCCTGATGAGCCAACCTGCGCTGTTGCCGTCGCCCGTGTACACGCTGGGTGTGGGTCTGATGACCTGGCCCGCGTGTGGGCAGTGCTCGTGCTGTCAGTGCCGTGTTTCTACCTCTCTCCCTCTCTCTATTGCACCCACCACCTTGTCCCCAGTGCTCAACAGCCTGTCCGCGTGGCACCTGCTGCGCAGGTCGAGCGCACGGTTGCGAGAGCTGCTTGGGCCCGACTTCAGAGTGGACAAGTTGGTAGAGGACTATCCCTTCACTGCACTAGACCCAGAGAGCCTGCAGGTGGCCTTCGATGACGTCCGGCGGATCATGCCCGGGACCGACCCTGTGCTGCTGCTGCGCTCCAACCCGGACATGGTGCTCAGCATGGTCAGGGGGAAGCAGCTCCTGGTTTACGACCCTCCGTTTGGCACGCACGAATGACTGCTTGCTCGCTGATATTGCTCGTGGTCTCCGGTGGCGAATTGCAAGCCATCAGGTAGAACATGATGAGGGTACACACACGCAGGTGAACGCGACGCCACAGGTTCACTCTTGAGCATGAACGGCACAAAGATTACACCTCCTCGTCCGCCAAACGTACACGCACAAGCACAGGGGCTAGTAGTGCTGCCCACACGCATCACTCTCCCCTCCCACAGGCACCCCGTCCTTTCCACACAGGATAGCGACTTTTTTTGTTGCTCGGTCTTCCACCGCCCGGGCAGGCGTGCCGGGGTGCATGCGGGTGGAGGGCACGGGCAGGCGCATGTGCAGCCACAGCTAGCTAACTGCCCCACCCTGCGCCACCACCACGCAGAGCGGCCACCCACAGATGCCCAGAGCCACACAGTCCCGGAAACCCGAACTCCTGCTTCAAAGTGAAACAGCATATCCTGGAGAGCAGACGAGCGTGCGGCAGGCAGGCAGGCACTTTTACCCCACAAATTCTCACGCGCAGCCACACAGAAACCAGCTGAGCGCAAGAGCCCAGCGCGGTAGGCCCTGCTCTGCTTGCTAGCTCCTCAGTTGGCTGGCGACGATTGTTGGCGACGGCCCTGGTGAACAGGACACACGCCAGGCGGCACATGAGGCCACCAGGAACGGAAACAGCGCTCCCACAGCAAACAGGAAAGCGCCCCGGCACGCGGCACGGGGTCACCACCACCGGATGATCGTGGGGCGCACAAACCACAAACACAAGGGAACTGATTGTCCCTTCTTCACAAGGCGGCATACTCGCCGCATACACGTGCACGTTCAAAGGGCAGCTATGCCCGCGGCTCCACGCCCTCCTCCACACACGCAGTAAAAAGTAGGTGTGGGAGGTGCCGAGGTGCACGTCGCAATCATCGTCGTCGTGCGTCATCCGGTGCGCGCCCTGGCGCCCCAAGCAAGTTGGGAAGCGAGGGCATGGGTGTGCTGCCAACCACACAACACCCCGAGCCTGAAAGGGCAATAATCATCATCAGTCGTCGTGTGCGGGGTGACTGCGGAAGCCAAGGCGAACAAGGTACGCGTCACGCCGTCAGTCAGTTGCCTTGATCAGGGCCCCGTGCAGGCGATGGGCTTCCCAATGGGCTGCTCACTGCAGCACTCGGCCCCAATCTTGCAGCCTCCTACTATGAGCCAGGCCTCCACCAACGCACACTTCACCGTGCAGTGCGCCCCTCGCTGCCTCCATCAGCCCTGTGCATGTCGAGGCACCCACCCTCCTGCCATGGCCAGTGTGGGAGCAGCACCCAGGTGGGCGCCTCCACACAGCTGCCTGCACCCACGCCGCGTCCCGTCAGCGTTCCTCCTGCCCTCCCTCCTCCTCAATCCGTGCCTCCTGCCCTCCCTCCTCCTCGAACCATCTCCACCTCCTCCTGCCAAGCGTCACAGTTGCTCTCAAAGCGTGACCCACCCTGAGTAGTAGCCGCCTTCTACACAAACACGCCCAAAGCGCGCGCGGGACGAGGCCCATTCCCATCGTCGTTGACACAGTAAGGGCACACACATTGTGGCTCCAGGTGACCTCTCAGTCGCGCACTTGAGGCACCCTTGCTGCTGGTGGGACGCCTCTCCCTCCTCTTCCTGCTCCTCCTCCTCCTCCTCCTACATCCCGAGGCAGCGCCGGCTAGTGCTAGTGAGCAGCGCCGCACCGCCCCTCCGCCACCTCCACATCTTGTCAATCCCCACAGACTCTGCCAGATGGCCTGGCAACCACCAGTGACCACATCCAAGTGGCCTGCTTCCGTCCCTGCGTCTGCAGGCGCCGCCCACCCACCCCTCCACCCACCCACGCCTCCTGAGTTCAGCCGGCTTAAATATGCGGCATGGGGAACGCCGCGGCGGCGGCCGCCGCCTGGTGCAGCGTCAGCGCCCCCTGATGGTGGTGGTGATGGTGCTGCAGCACTTGGTGGTGGTGGTGCGGGCTCACGGCCGCCGCCATGTGCTGCAGGTGGTGGTGCAGCTGCCCGCCCGCCCCGCCGCCCACGCCACCACCCACCCCCATGGACGGGGACGAGTAGAGCTGGTGCGCTTGTGCCTGCGCCGCGCTGACCAGCAGTTCCAGCTGGTGCTGCGCCTGCGCCTGCGCTTGCGCCTGCGTGACCGCCGCCATGGCAGGGTGGTGCGCGTGCAGCCCCAGGTCACCAAACAGCCCCGCCGCTGCCACGGGCTGCAACGCCGCCTGCTGCTGCTGCTGCGCGTAGAGAAGCGGGAGCGCCTGCGCCAGCCCTGCTTGCTTGTTGCCAAACACAGCCGCCGCCGGGTGCGCCTGCAGGCCCATGGAGAGCTGGTGGTGCTGCAGCGCCGGTGCGTTGAGCTGAGCGACCTGCTGTTGCTGCTGCTGCTGCCCGCTGCTCGCCGCCGCCGCCGCCGCCACCGCGTACAGCGCCTGCTTCTGCTGCTGCAGCTGCAACTCGAGCTGCTGCTGCTGCTGTTGCTGCGCCACCGCCGCCGCCGCCACCGCCTGCGCGGCGGCCTGCGCCGCCGCCTGCTGTTGTTGCTGCTGCTGCTGTTGTTGCTGCTGCTGCGCGGCAATGAGGCGCTTGCTCATGTCCTCGAGCCGCTCCGCCAGCTGGCGGAAGGTGGGCCGCTTGGAGGGCTCTGGCTGCATGCAGGCGAGGATGAGGTCCTGCCACTCTGGCTCGCAGGTGGAGGGCATGCGCAGGTGCAGCGTGCCCTGCATGAGGCCGCGCAGGATGTCCTGGGCCGTGAGCTCCTGGAAGGGCACCTCGAGCGTCACCATCTCCCACATGACCACGCCCATGGACCACACGTCGCACTTCTCGCAGACCTGCACGCGCATGAGGGGGCGGGGCACGCGGCACGCGGTTGGTTCGTGAAAACTCAATTGGTTCGTGAGTACTCAACAGTCGAAACTACAGTAGTTGCCAGCCGGTGGTGCTGTTGCCACAGAGGGGAAGGAAGCGCTGGGTGGCTGCTGGCTGAATGAAACACGTCAGTGCTTGTGCGGCACTGCACTGCATGCAGCAGCAAGTGAGCCTGAGGCCTGAGTGAGGCCGCACCTGGTTGGGGCAGCGGACGAGCTCTGGCGCCATGTAGGGCAGCGTGCCGCGCAGGTCGTGGCAAGTGACGTAGCTCTGGATCTTGTGCTTGGACAAACCAAAGTCCGCAACCTGCGCGTGCACGCACAATGTTCCACATGCACAAATGTGGCGGGTGCACATCGCACGATGCTGCTGCTGGCCGCAGACCCCTCTCTTCCACAACCACCCCCTCACACGTCCACACTGCAAACGCTACGGCAGAGGCCCCTCTGCATGCACGCGCGTGCACACGAAATCATGTGGCGCCTCTCTGCTCACCTTGACCAGCACCGAGTCGCCCTCCCCCTCGAGCAGCAGGTTGTCCGGCTTGAGGTCAAAGTGGATGACGGCCGGCTGCTGGTCGTGCAGGTACGACATGCCCAGCGCCGACTGCAGGGCGATGCGCAGCCGCTCACGCAGGCCCAGCCGCCGGCCCGCCTGGGACAGCGCACGGAAACGCTACGCACACCAACACAACACACGGCACCACCACACCGACATTCCGATTGGTTTCCAGACTGCAGGGCTGCCAGCATGCCACCAGGTGGATGACCTGGTGTGTTCACAGCGCGCACCCGCAAGCGCCACAAGACCTCCCCCAACACCAGTCCGCACCTGTGCTAGCGAGCCGCCCCGAAGGTACTCCATCATGATGCCGGCAATGATGCTGTTGTCCGAGTTGCTGCTGCCGCCGCTCCCCTGCTGCTGCTGCCCCTGCCCGCCCTGCCCCTGCTGCTGCTGGTGCGCGTCGCCGCCGCTGAGCGCCATTGCGCCGCTGGACGAGGACGAGGGCGGCGGGCTGGACAGCGCCTGCACCGGCTCCGTCACCAGCCCAAACATGCGGATGATGTTGGGGTGGTTGAGCTTGGCCAGCACCTGAGCCTCGCGCTGGAAGCTCTCGCTGTACTTGGCAAAGCGGTCCTTCTGCGCACACGCCAAAGGAAGCCACACGACATGCACACACCAGATGTAAAGCTCACCACACACAGGCCCACACGTTTGATTTGACCGTGATCATGCACAAAGACGGTCGCACGCGAACAGGTCATCAGTGGCCTGCACTCAGGGAGGAGTAGAGTGCACCTCTGCTGCAGTGTGGTGGTGGGTGGGCAGCGGCGCACCTTGAGCCACTTGATTGCCACGGTGCCGTAGGGGAACACCTCGGCGCACGACACCTCGCCAAAGGCGCCCTCGCCAATCTTGGACGCGGACGACACCTGGGAACGCGACACGTGCTGCACCGTGTCCAGCAGCAGCTTGGGCGTGGGACAGGCGGGCACGTTGTGGGCGGCCGCCTGCGCCGCGCCGCCATCGCCTGCGCGCACGCAAACACCAGCACCGGCGCACTACTTTCGTCACAGCAGCCACCTCCCCAAACAGGCCACACACAGCACAACGTGTGCATTGCTGACCCCATCCCATTCCAGCTGCCTGCCAGCCGCACTTGCCGCACCTTGCTGCTGGTAGTTGTTGTTGTTATTGTGCTGGTGGTTGCTGGGCCATCCACCCCGCAGGTCCAGCGGCTGCAGCTCCCCCACAGCCCGGTGGCCCCTGCCCTCCCCATCCAGCCCGCCCGCGCCTCCCCCGCCCAGCGGCGACGCGGGGCTGTGCGAGTGCTGATGCTGCTGCCGCCGGTGGTGGTGGTGGTCGCCCCCGCCGACGAACAGCGCGTCGTGGCCCTCCTGCGCGTCGTCCTCCGCGACATTGAAGTCCTGCGTGATGCAGCGGCTCTCATGCCAGACCCTCGTGTCTGCGCACAGGAGCACACCAACACCAACAAGCACTCGCGGCACATTTGTTGAGTGGCGTTCCCGCAGCCAGGACGTTCTACCCTCATCGCACCTCCAGCAACCAGATACTTTGCTCAAAGGAAGGGCAGCGCTCACCTGTCGGGTCCTGGGGGGCGTCCATGTTGTCCTGCTCCTGCTGCAGCCCACCTTGCAGCCCACCCTCATACCGATACCCCTGCCCATCCGCCGCTCCACCTGGCGCGTGGCCACCAACACCGCCCTCCAGCGCGTCGCCGGGCAGCAGCTGCCGCCCCCCGCTGCCGCCCTCGCCCCCCGCCGCCAGCCGCGTCAGGATCATGTGCGAGTACAGCGGGTGGCCCGGCGGCAGCATCATGTCGGTGCTGCCCTCGCCAAACACGCTGATGTGGCTGGGCAGCTTGACCGACCCCGCATTGTGGCCGGCGGGCGCGGGCGTGGCGCCGGCAGAGCCGCCGCTGTATCCCTCCCCAAAGGCACTGATGTGGCTGGGCAGGCCACTGGCTGCGTCTCTGACCCTCTCCAAGGGCCTGTTGTACAGAGGCGAGCCATACACGCCGCCAGCAGCAGCGTCGTCGTTGTTGTTGTGGACGTTGCTGCTGCTGGGGCCATCATTCACGTTGTTGTTGTTGGTGGTGGCGGCGGTGGTAGCGATGTTGCGTGCCCTGCTGGCACCGCCGAGCACATGCAGCGGGTCAAACGGACGCTGCCCCCCCGATGCCAGGCCGCCGTCGCTGCTGCCCCAAGTGCCGTGCGCCGCCGCGCCCTGCCGCTGCTGGACCGTGACCGCAGCGCCGGGCGGCAAGGGAGGCAGCGCGGCGCTGGGCCTAGGCCCACCCACAGCCGCCGCCGCCGCCGCCGCGCCAGCCTTGCCAGTCATGCTGGCCTGCTGCTGCTGCAACTGCTGCTGCTGCTGCTGCATGCGCAGCTCGTCGTCGTCGCGCTGCTCCTCAGAGTACGGGTCCTCCACGTCAAAGCAATCCTCTGTGAAGGCCGCCGCTGCCGCCACGCCGCCGCCGCCGGCATTCAGCAGTGCTCCACCTGGCGCTCCCGCAAGCCCCGCGCCCATCCTGCCAACCTGCGGCACGCCGCTGAGACTGCCCAGCAGCCCATCCGTGGAGCCGCCGGCGCCCAGCGCCACTGAGACGGGGCAGGCCTGCAGGGAGCGGTTCAGGTTGTCAAGCGCGTGGTGCTCAAGCTGCACCACGCCGCCGCCGCCATGTGCGCCCACGGGTGGAGGAGGCACCGCGTCGCCCTTGGCTGCTGCGTCCCACAGCGCCGGCGGTGCAGCGCTGCCGCCAGGAGCAAAGCCGGAGGGAGACGGGCCTGCGGTGCCGCCGGGCGAGGTGAGCGCGTTGGAGGCCAGAGGCGGCAGCACGCCATTGACGTGCGGGCTCATGACCGCCCCAAAGGCCAGTGCTGCAGCTGGCAGGTGGTCCCCTGACGCGCCACCCACTGCCCCGTTGCCATCGCAGGTGGCACCTGGCGCCGTGGTGAAGCGCCCGCCCCCTGCGCCGCCAGCCAGCGTCTGCCCGGCCACAGCGGAGCACAGCTGCGCCAGCGACGGCATGCCCGCCGCTGCTGCGTCGTCCGCTGCAAAAGCCGCGCCTCCTGCCAGCATGCGTGCTGCCGCGGCAGAGGAGCTGCCCGTGGTGGCGCCCACTGCTGCCGCCGCCGCTGCGCCCGCCGCGTGGGTGGCGCCGGCCATGTGCCACTCGGTGTCGGACGAGGGATCGCAGCTGAACGCCTCGCTGTAGTCGTCGTGGCAGTCCAAGCTGCAAATGGCACCACACGAGGAGTCATCATGATCATGAGGTGAGGTGGCGTCCCTCGGGAGGAGCTCGGGCTGTGTGCACAGCCAGTCGCGCACCTGAGGTCCGCGTCGCCCTCCTCGTCCGCCTCCTCGGCGAGCTCGAACTGGAGCGCTGGCTGCAGGAAGACGTGGATGCGCAGGGTGCGCGTGTGCACGCCGGGCCTCTGCAGCGCGTCCAGGTACTCGTTGAACATCTCCTGCACGCGCGCAGTAGTGCGAGCGTGATGTGGCACACTGTTGCTGCCCTGCTCGCCGCGCGTGGCTGCTCGCTTGCAGCGCGGTGGTGGGAAGGTGCCGCAAGCAGCGGCACCTCATCCCGCCCCACGACGCACCTGCAGATCGTCGTCGTCCGTGACGCTGACGAGCTGCTCCTCCGCCACCTCGTCCCCGGGCGCCTGGTACTTGATGGACACGGGCTCGCCAATCTTCGCATTTAGCCGCATGCAGAAGTCAGCGTAGCGCGTCGAAGGCTCCACGGCGTCGTTGTACACGGCACCACCCGTGTAGCGGATTTCCCCGGTCTCCGGGTCCTGCGCGAGCGCGAGGGCGCACCACGCGAGTGAGGACTTCCGCTGGCAATCCTTCGTCGCGAGCCAGCGCCCCACACACAGCGCTGCGCACCTTCTTAAATCCACCACCGTGGTGCAAGCGCAGCCTTATCTTGGTCGCTGACGCCATGGTGCTCATGGTGCTGCGAGCCACGCGAGAAGAGTCCGCCTCAGAGGCCGAGCCACGCGTGGCCCTCGCGACGAGGAACCGCCATGCCTGGGGTCCTCCTTGCCGACGACCGCTGCGAGTCGCCAAGCCTGGAGAGCCTGCGGGCTGCTGTGGGAGCGCTGGCTCCTCCGACTCGGCGGCCGAGTGCGAGCCGAACAACCAAGCAGCGGGCAGCAAACAGGCTTGCTGCGGAGGTGTTGAAGGCGTTGGGGGGCTTTGGTGCGGGCTAAACTACCGCTGGAAGGCTCCAGGGGATGCAAGGAGATTTACTTGGGGCTTGGGCTGTTTCGAGCCTGGGGAGCACGGCCTTGAGCACAGACCTCCAAACGACGCACACTCCTCCTTTGCAGCCTTTCCTCACCCCGCTGGACGCACTCTCCGCCCCGGCCTCGCTCACACAGTTAGATGGTCAGAGTCCGGCTGGTCGTGTGCTGCCCGCACGGGCACCCGCCCGAAACCTTCTGTCTCAACGTGAGCTCCATCGAGGAGCTGCAGGCGCGGGCCAGGCACAAGTGGGAGACGGTGGTGGCGCAGGGCGAGGAGTGCCCCTCGCATCGCGCGCTCACGCTATGGGCAACCTCCCCCAGCAAGCACCGTCTCTTCAAGGTCGAGAGCGACACGGCGTTCCAGGTGAGGGCCACACTAGGCGGCCTGGTCCCCGCAGCAAAGGGAGGGACTGCTTGGAAGGTCTGCTCCTCGGTGCACACCGCACGACATCCAGCAACCCCCGCCATCACGCACGCACGCGCAGAAGCTGGAGCACCTCTTCACCGCCGGCCTGGCTGACGCGCAGAGGGCCGACCGCACCGTCCGCGTGCGCTTGGAGCTCAGGTGCGGCCCCCGAGGAGAAGGAGGAGCCCTGGTCGGACTGGGTCCCACCCGATGTTCCGCCTCTTCTGCTTCCCTTGGCGCGATCGCCTGTATCTCCACTTTTGGCCTGGCACCATCGCTGTGTGCACATTTGCGCAGGGAAGAAGAGGACGACGAGCAGATGCTGCACGACAAGGCGCCTGCGCACCACCAGCGTGAACTCCTGCCCAAGCCGCACGCCGACCAGGACGTGCGCGCCGCCAGCACGGGCAACAGCCCCTTCCCCATGGCCATGTCGCTGGCCGGCAGCCGCTGCTGCACGCCCACGCCGCACCACCACAAGCACGCTGCCGCGACCGGCAGCACTTCGTCGCCCGCCTCCCTGTGCACGCCGCTGCCCATGGTGGTGCAGCCCCCCAGCCCCGCACCCGCCACGCAGCAGTGGGACGACGCCGTGCTGCTCTCCTCCATCAAGCGGAGCGTGGCGCTGTGGCACTTTGGCTCCCGCCTCCAGCACCTGGCGGCGTGACGGCGGTGCATCGTGTGTAGCGCTGCAGGAGCCGCCACGAGCAGGACAGCGTGATGGACACAGCACCAACCCAGTGTACGTGCAACCCCCCCTCCCCATATACATAGGCGCAGCACGCGCAAGGACCGGCTAGTTTTCTGTGCGTGCTCCTGCATACGCGCTGAGGAGAACCGCATGCCGACGCAGCAGCTGCTGGCTGCGCCAGCGTTTTGTCCGGCTTGCTGAGGCCTGCACGCAAGTGGACGCGCATGCGCTGCTGCGTTTGCCAGGCTTGTGCGCGGTGTATTGTACCAGGCAGGGGGTGACGGTATGTATGCTGAGAGTTGCGCCACGCGCTGCACTATGCGATAGAGTGGCCTGGTTCCGCTGCCTCGTTACCAGGCCCTTTGGCTCCCACACTGGAGCCTCGCTTAGCAACCAGCCTCCCCACTGTGCTTTCATCGCCTCGCTTGCGCCTTCACTCTGCTGCCACGCTGTTTTTGAAGCTGCTTCCGAGGTGCGCTGCTCAGGACGTGAGAGAGTGAAAGTTGCTGTTTGCCACCAAAGCTCAACTGCTCGAGAGTATTCTTGGGAGGATCTGATGTTTCGTTCCCCTCTTGCTGCGCATCTTCAAACCTGGCGCCAGTAGGACCGCATGCCGCTACGGCCATGCAGTGCATGAACGCACCACAGCTCTCTGGCTCTTCCCCTCTCGCGTGCTCGTTGTTTCAGTGGCACTGTGCTGCTGGTCCTGGTGTGTGGCGTCTTGGTGCGTTCGGTGTGCCTCTGTGCGTGTGTGCGCTGCACGCCAAGTGTGCGGCGTGTCGTTCTGTCTCTGTGGCGGTGTACGTGCGTGCATTGAAGAGCAGCGTGGGGCAGCGCTGGTTTTGTGCTCCTGAAGCGTGGGATCCGAGTCACACACTGGCGGTAGGGTACTCTGTAGGACGCTCCTGCGCGGAGAGGTTTGACGGCGTTGAACTTCATTTCCAGATTGGTGTGGCACAGTGGCCTGGGCACACAGCCAGTGGTTGCGGCGCCAAGTGCCAGCATTCTTACCCCCAGGTAGTTCCCTCCTCAGCGTTGTGGTTTTGGGCGCCGTACGCGCTACTCACAGGTACCTAGTGAAGCGCAGGGCTAGTTGGCACACCCGCAACGGGTGGTGCGCTCACCCGCTGGTCCTCTGTGGAGCAGCTGCCTGCCGCCTTGATCGCGCCCCGCACTCCCACCTGTACCTGCTCGACTGGCCCACGCCCTCGCATGAGGCTGGCGCGTACATGTGTTGCTTCGCCTGGACATGTACGTGCCTGGACTTTTGTACCCTTCTGGCTGAGCTTTCTGCAATAACCGCTATCGACGTATACCTCTGGTCGCGCTAGGGCAGCGACTGATCAGACAGGCAAGGCGCGCCTGGCATGGCTTTGCAGCGGGATGGGGGTAAAGCAGCTCCCGCATCAGCAACGTCTGCACACCAAACCTCGTCGTGCGTTGCCATTGTGCGGCACCAGCATGAGGGAAGCAAGGGGCAGCAAGGGGCACGGCGGGAGCCTAATCATTACAGGCAAAGCCATCAACAAGTTACTGCAGCGGGATGGTGGCCACCAGCTCCCAGCTGGCGGTTGTCTTGTCGCCCGTGGGTGTGGACCAGACTGACACGGTCTCAGCCGTGAAGCCGGGATCTGCTAGCAACGTCTCGTAAGAGGCGCCCGCACCAAACATCCGCCCGCGCACGTGCGCTGCCACCTGCGCACCGACATGTGGTGTAGGAGAGCGGCACCACGGTTGGCGCGCACAAGTGGCCGTTGCCAACACTACACAGGGTGGCACCTGCCTGCTGCCAGGCTGATGACAGGCACGCACAGGGCTGGGCTCACCTCGGCTTTCTGCTGGTCTGTGAGGTCGGCATACAGGAGCGACAGGTGCGGCATGTACGGCCCGGTCGTCATGCCGTACAGGTCCCTGCGAGCGTACAGGTGCGATTGGGCGCGTCAGGATGGTGCAGCTGGTGGCACCTGGAGCCTTGCTGCAAGGCCTTGGCTGTGCGCACATCGAGCTGAACCGCGTGCACTGTGTGCTCTGTCCCCAAGACAGCTCACCGCGCCAGCTGCGCGGCCGCCATGGTGTCTGGGTCCTTGGCGCACAGCAGGAAGATGCACTGGTAGTAAAAGGTGCCGAACGTCGCATCCTGGAAGTTGATGCGGTACTTCTGCGCACGCCAGGGGCAGGCACTGTAGATGGCGCTAGCTGGCATGTGGCAGGCGTCGCTGTGCCGCAGGTGCCGAAGTGAGATGCCCTGCGCCCTCCGCACCTTGAGTTGCGATGCCAGCTTGTTCGCCGTCTCAAGCACTTGCGCCCTGGGCTGCTGGATGTCACCCAGGAGCGTGACGTGAGGCGGAAACCTGTGTTTGGAGGAGGACCAGGAACGAGGATGGGCGACCAGGGGTGCGACAGGGGAGGTGAGCGACGCGCGTGCGTCCCAGTGAGCCTTGCCTGGGAGCGCCAGGGTGCTGGTCCGCTAGGTGGGTGATCTCCGCAGCCAGGCGCTCCTGCATAGCGCCGCTGGGCTGTATCCACAGCGAGTAGCTCTCCGTCGCTGCCATCGTGCGCGTGTCGACGCGGCGCTCAACGGTGGAGGCCCGGTGCAGGCAGCCGCGGGAGGAGGAGCTTGTGGGGGATGCTGTGCGTCGGTAGAGCAACATGCACCTGGTCTGCACAGGCTCCACTTGCTGCGCAGATCGATCTGCGCCCTGAGAAACAGCCGGGGAGAAAGGAGAAGCAACGCACACACAGCGCCCACACACGCAGTCCTCCTTGCGCTGTTCGCCTCGCAGCAGCCACTGTGCGCTAGCCGAGGTGGTGTTCTCGAAGCCTCTCTCCTTGCAGCGGCCAGCACTTGCAGCGGCGGCGAGCGTGCAGGAGCGCTCAGCTTGAACTAGTTGAGGTGCCGGCGTGTGCTGCTTGTTGAAGCCGCCACTTTCGGCCTCTCGGGACCGCGAGCAAGAAGCCACACGAGAGCAGTGCACTCGCTGGTAGAGCAGCTGGTGCTGGATGGGGAAGGACTACTACAGCATCCTTGAAGTGGGCAAGGATGCAGACGACAACGAGCTCAAGAAAGGTGCGGCGGTGCGGGGAGAGCGACGTCACCGCCACAAGCGGCGCACGTCGGCGTGGCGCAGGGACTGAGGCCGTGCCACCCACTGTCTGTTGCCGCGTGCCTGCAGCGTACCGCAAGCTAGCGATGAAATGGCACCCGGTGAGCGGGACTGCGCCGAGGACTCGGTCTGTGGGGGCGATCACGGGCCTGCTCATGCGCCATCGCGTGTGCAGCTGACATTCAGGCAGGCACTGACTGCTGTGGGTGCGCCCCTCATCCTGTGTGGCGCAGGACAAGAACCCAGAGGAGCGGGACAAGGCCACGATCAAGTTCAAGGAGATCGCAGAGGCGTACGAGGTGCGGCATGTTTGCTGCACAGTGTCAGGAAGGGCACTGTGTCGCGCCAGCATGCTGTCAACACATGCTGCGTTTGGCACGCGAGGCGCAGGTGCTGTCCGACCCTCAGAAGCGCGAGGTGTATGACCGGTTTGGCGAGGAGGGCCTCAAGGGCGGCATGGGCGGTGGAGGGCCTGGCGGGGCGGGGGGGCCCAGCATGGGCGGCATGCACTTCCGGACAGCGGACGACCTCTTCAGAGAGGTGCGACGGGTGGCCCTGTGGTGGCGGGCCAAGCCAGGAGAGCGAGGGACGAGGCCAGCGGAGGGCAGGCAGGGCAACCAGGCCCCACATGGTGTCACACACGCCCCGCACTGCAATGCTCGCACGGTGGTGGTCACCATTGCGTGCAGTTCTTTGGAGGCATGGGTGGCGGCGGCGGCGGGATGGGCGGCGGCATGGACCCGTTTGAGCAGATGTTTGGCGGCGGCATGGGAGGGATGGGCGGATTTGGAGGTGCGTGGTGGCGTGTTGGGACGCTCCTGGCACAGCGGTGCTGGTTGTGCCCAAGGACGGAGCGCAAGTGCAGCAGAACAAGTAGCAAACGGTGTATGCGTGTGCATGTGTGCACAGGCATGCCAGGCATGGGTCCCATGGGCCGCTCGGCCAGCGCGCGCAGCGCGGGGCCTCGCAAGGCGCCGCCCATCGAGCACCAGCTTGCCATTACTTTGGAGGACCTCTACAGCGGATGCACGCGCAAGATGAAGATCAGCCGGCAGCTGGGCGGCGGGCGCACAGAGTCAGAGGTGCTCGAGCTAAACATCAAGCCGGGGTGGAAGGGAGGCACCAAGATCACATTCCCGGAAAAGGGTGAGCACCAGGGTGTGGACCTTGGGAGGGGTGCTTGGCCGTAGCGCGGTGGGGACGCTGGCGCACAGCAAGGCAACACACTATTTGCTTGCCAGACGTGGCTGTACCAGATGTGAAGGTCACCACACACACCAACCGCATGTTATCCCCCCCCATCATGACGTTGGCTGCAGGCGACCAAGCGCCGGGCGTCATACCTGCAGACATTGTGTTTGTGATTGAGGAAAAGTCCCACCCACGGTACAAGGTGAGTCGCCTTTGCGACTCGTTGGCACGCCAGCCTGAGTGATTGCCAGCCTGGCCATAAGCCAATCACACACGTGTTCACTGTGTGCGCCTGCTGCCCCACTGCTGCAGAGGAACGGCAACGACTTGACGTACACGGCCCAGATCTCCTTGGCGGACGCGCTGTGCGGTACCACCTTGCGGCTGCAGCACCTGGACGGATCCACAATCGAGGTGGAGCTGCGCGACGTGCTCACACCCAGCAGCATCAAGATCGTCAAGTGAGTGCATTGGCCCTGTGTTGGTGTGGCGCATCGGGCCCGCGTGTGCGTCCTCAACCGCGTGCTCATCCGCATTGCCTGTGTGTGGGTGCACTGTGTGTGGTGCGCAGGGGCAAGGGCATGCCCGTCAGCAAGCAGCCCGGCACGTTTGGCAACCTTGTGGTCAGCTTCGACGTCAAGTTCCCGCGGGCGCTCACCGACGAGCAGAAAGCCCAGCTGCGCGGCGTGCTGGGCACCGCGTGACACCAGGATGATGCACACATGCTTGCTCCCACCTCAGGCATCTGCCTAAGCTTTCCCATGCTTTCTCCTGCCGGCAAATTGCCCAAGCCCCGTCGTGCAGCGCCGGTCGCAACGTCTTCCCACGCCAGACCTGCCCTGCTCACACAGCCCAGCTCATACAGCCACCACCACCACACACCAAGCTCACACCATGGGCAAGTGGTTCGGTCCCGACATTGTGGCGCTGTCGGTGCCCATCGCGGGTGCGTGCAGGCCTTGGCCACCAGGGAGGGGCTCAGGACACCAACGCGCTGTGCAGCAGGCAGCTCCAGGGCCATCATCATGCAGCCCAGCGCAGCAGGAGCTTCCTCTGGGGGCAGAGATCCTCCTCGATTCGCCAGGGTGGGCCTGGCGCCCTGGCGCCACGCAGGACCCGCAAAGCCCAGTCGCTGAATACTAGGGATCCGTATCGCTCTTGACGCGCGGCGCCGAGGGCCCGGGCGCTCTGTCCGGGCCGCAAGGCACTTGCACCGCGCGCGATCGCGAGGTGACATGGCATGTGCAGCAACAACAACCTGTGCCTCTGCTGCCTCTTGCGCAGGAGCTCTGGGCCTGTTTGGCTACATGGTTGCCCGCGCGTTCATCAAGGACCCAGAGTGCGTGGATGAAGCGTGCATCTGTCTGCGCCCGTACGGACAGCTGCAGGATTCCGCAGTTCAAGGAATGGCCTTGTGCTGCTCTCCTTGCGTTGCAGGTGGTCCAGCGGCACGCAGTGGTACGAGCAGCCCGACGCCGCCAAGGTCGGCGAGAAGTACAGGTGAGGGGAGGCCGCACGCAGCGCAAACATGACCGCGCAGTCCAGTTGCTACGTGGATGATGTGCTTGCTGTCCTGCCTGCCATATGGACGCAGATCCGAGTATTCGCAGTGGTTCCAGAGCGGCCGCATGTCGCTCTTCCCCAACCGCGTGGACCCCAAGTGATTCCGAGCTTGCGTCTGCTGGATGAGGCTTTTGGCGTGAGCCGCTAGCTTGTGACATGTGCTGGGCTTGTGATTCTGGGCTGCTGTGTGGCCGGTGTATTAGACTTTGTGTATCGTACGGGTTAATGGTGATTTTGCTGTATGTGTGGATGTGTTTGCGGACGGGATTCATGCAACAAGGGGTCGGTCGAGAGGCAACTTGCCCAGGTTCCTTATCAGCGCACAGCAGCAGGCTGCGGATGGCAGAGCAAGAATGGCCGCGCACAGCAGCCGCAGATATTAACAAAGGAAATCTTCGTTCACTCAACACAGACCCAGGGCTCCCCGCGCTCCCCTTCGGACCCAAGGAGTGGGTTCATCAAAAATCAAACACGGCGAGGACAGTGCTCAGCAGCAGGCTGCGAGTTCCACAAACCACGTGTAAACGTCCGTACCGGTTCTCTCTGCCCCAGGAAAACCAAAAAAAGTAGTGGTGCCTCACGCTCCTGCTATGCTTGGGCCGCTCACGCCAACCTCCACATCGCGCCCTGTGGGCACCATAACAATCGTCACACCATCAGCTGCAGCAAGGCCACCTGGCCTAGGTCGCCACGCCACCCTCCTGCGGCGGCTGGCTGCACCGCTCTGCTGGCACCCCCGTGGCGCGCTCCTGGCCTGACGGCTGCATGTCGCCGCTGCTGCCGCCACCGCTGCCACTGGCCTCGCGTGCTGCACCAGCCGACTCCACGGCCGCCTGCTTGCTGCCCGACTCACCAGCACCCTGCACCTCACGACCCGGCTCGCTCTCACCACCCCTCCGAGCACCACCACTCTCAACACCACCCTCACCACCAACAGCAATTGCCCTGTTGCCTCCGCTGTTAGTCCCGCTGCTCTCAGGCCGCTGCACACTGCACTCCCTCTGCTCCACCACCGCCGCCGCCGCTGCCGCAAGCTGCTGCTGCACCGCCAGCAGCAAGCCCACATCAGGAGTCGGCATGCACGGCTGCGCGCCTGAGCCCCCGCTGACAGACGCCGCCGCCGCCGCCCGTGCCGCCGCCGCAGTTACAGGCGAGTGTGCCGCCGCCGCCATGATGTGAGCCAGAGCCGTCAGGTGCTGCTGCTGCTGCTGGAGTGCCGCGGCTGCGGCGATGCTGGGGCTGGCGGCGTAGAGTGCGGCTGACAAGGGGTCCAGCAGCGCCGCCACCGCAGCTGGCTGCACACATGGCATGGCGACCGCACAGGCGCGTGTGCGTGTGTAGCTTGCAAATGGGACGGCACAGCCGCGGCAACTAGTGTGTGGCTGGTGATGAGCACATGGTGCGGCAACATGCGTGCCGACACGAGCAGGGCACTCACCGATGCCGCTGCTGCCGCCAGCTGCGCGTGAATGCCCACCAGTCCAGAAGGGTCGGGCGAGCCCGCTGCAGCAGCGGTGGCGCTAGTCGTGGCAGTGGCCAGCGCAAGGAGCCTGCCGCTCAGTAGGCCCAGCTCCGCCCTGGCCTGCACGCGGCAGCCACAAGACGCGTCGCAAACAGGCTGCATGCTCTGGCCTGGGCTGGTGCCTAATCTTTCCTCGCTGATCCGTGTTGCCTTGGCTGCCGCGGCTGGGCCGCCCTGTTTGCTAGCTGCACACACCAAACAGGCACGCACAACCTCCTCTACACTCTGCTGATCAAGCCCTCCTTGCCGCAGGCGTCTCACGTGCGCACGAGTCCTGTGCAAAGGCGCAGCAGAGGCCAAGGTAGCAGCAAGCAGGCAGCGAGAAGCTCCCATCCCCCGCACCTGTTTGAGCTCCAAGTGCACCTGGGTCAGCTTCTCCTCAGCTGCCTGCCGCGCCACCCGCTGCGCCGCCAGCTCCCTCCAGGCCCACTGCAGGCGCTCCTCCAGCTGAGCCTTGCCCTGCGCAGGGAAGGCCTCACCCTCCCCGCTGTCGTCGCCGCCCTCGTCCTGCACAGGGCCACGGAGGGCATGGGCGCAAGCAAGCGCAGGCAAGCGGCTCGTCACCAATGTGCAGTGCGTGGGCTCAGGCCGACTGAGCGGAACGCGCAAGTGGATGGGTCCACGTGCTGAGCAAACATGCAGCGTGCAGCGCGCGGACGGCATTGGAAACATGCTGGTGTGTGTGTGTGTGCGTGCCACTTGCACATCAGGGCAGCCCGCCGTTGCGTCAAGGCACCCAAGATCGGCAGCGAGGAAGAGGAGGAACCGCATCTGAGGTGGACAGTGCGAAGCTGCGCAGGTTGTTGTTGCGTGCGCGTACCTCTTGGTGCACCATGCGCCCGCCCCCCTCCGAGCCGTCCCCCGTCGTCCCCTTGAGCCTGCGGTTCTCGCCCCTGAGCTGCTCCAGCTCTGCCTTGAGGCGCGCCAGCTCAGCGCTGGGCACGCGCGTGGACAGGTTGACGGCGCTGGCCTGGCGGGGCACGTGGCGCACACGCCTCTGCACGTGTTCAGTGGGGCAGGCACACGTGACAGGCTTGATGCACACACTGTGGGTTGATGCGGCCTGAAGCCCAGTTTGCAAGCTACACAACAAAGAGGCACGCGCACGGCTGTCCCCAACGCAGCAGCACCCGCGCTTGTCAGCTCATGCCAACGCCTGTCTGCCGGAGTGGTGGTGATGGCAGCAGATGGTGATGCTTCAATCGTCCGACCTGGTTCTAAGCAACCAAAGTCCTCCTCACCTCTGCAGACATCTCCCGCGTCTCATCCCCCACCGCCTCATCCGTTCCGTCGCCCGTGGTGCCACCGCCCCCCTCCACATGATCCTCCGCTTCCATGCCCTCATCAGAGCTGTCGCCACCCGTACCCCGCCTGCCCTCCCCACGGGTCCCTGCACCAGGCCCCGCCCCATTCAAAGGGCTGCGCCTCTCCTGGACGCTGCTCGGGCCTCCACCCGCACCCGCGCCCGCGCGTTCGCCGCTGGCACCGCCAACCGGGCCGTCACCAGCGCTGTCGTGCTGCCGCTTGCCGCCCTTATCCGCCTCAAACTGCGTGGCGCATGGGTAACGGAACACACAGTCGAGAAGCTGATGGAGGCAAGTTCACCCACTCCCTCCCACGCCGCACCCAGGCTGCTACACCAAGCCTGGTGTGGGCTTGTGCATAATCTTGCCTCGCTGCTACCCGTGCTGCCTTGGTTGATGCGGCCCCGTTTGCAAGCCACACACCCACACCAAGCACCCGGCACACCGACCTTGACGCCCAGGTTGCCCACCGGCACCTCCAACCCCAAGCCGCTGTCCCCCGCCCCAGGCCGCAGCAGGAAGCTGCTGTTGCCACGCGGAGGCCTCCGCCGCCTCTGCCTCAGCACCGCCGGCTGCTGACCGCTCCCGCTCACACCGCCCACACCTCCACCGGCACCACCCGCTTCCTCTATGAGATCGCCCTCCTCCTTGGTGCCCTCCTTGAGGGAGCGTTTGGGTTGTGGCTGGTCACCAACGGCTTCCTGGGTGGCGTTGGGAGCGGCGGGGTCGTGGCCGCCCGCGGCAGGTGCGGCAGCGGTGGGCTGGCTGGTGGCATTGTAGGGGTGTGAGGCGATCTCCTCCTCGGCACGGAACGCGTCCAGCGCGTTCTGCATGCACGTGCAGCGCAGCAGGGCAACCCGTGTTTGTGGTCGGCAGATTGCGCGAGAGCAGAGTGTGAAGGTCAGGGGGCGTTGAGGTGAGCAGCGCACCACGTGGCACTGCGCCATACACGCGTCAACGTCAAGATGCTGATCTTTTCCGTCCCACGACCCCTGCCACACCCGTCACCGCTGTATGCATCCTGCTGTACGCAAAGCGTGCCGCAGCATCAAGATCCCCGCACCTGCAGGCTGTCCATGTCCCCAAAGGACATTGCGCTCCACAGCCTGCTGCGGTTGCGCAGCGGCGCATGGTGCGCCTGCGGCCCCCTCGCCTGACCTTGCACCTGCACCTGCGCCAACGCCCCGCCACCGCTCCCTCCCGCCATCCCCTGCCCCGCAGTGGCCCCCGCAGCGCCTCCCACTCCCACTCCCGGCAGCGCTGCCTGCGCCTGCTCTGTGGCGTTGGTCCCCGAGGCGGGCAGGGCGATGAGGTGCTGCGGGGCGCTGGTGACGGGGGGCTGACCTCCCGGGCCCTCATGGGCCATGGAGGCACCGTCCTGACCACCCGCCTCTGCATGCGCATGGACACCACACGCGCACGTAGACGTGCACGTAGACATGCACGTCTACGTTGTGGGACTGTGCGGCGGAAGCAGAAGCTTCTATGTGGCTCTGCGGGCATCATGTTGTGCACCCTTGTGGTGCACAAACGACAGCTCCGAGGGTGCACTCCTCCCTCCCAAAGCGCGCACCTGACGCCACCATGACCAGGGCGTCAAACAGCTGGCTCGCCCCTCCACTGACCGAACTCGGCTTGGGCGAGTCAGCGCGCAAACACTCCCTGCTGCGCGTGCTGCGGGCGCTGCGGCTCGACGGCAGTACCACGCCACCACCCACACCCGCATCCATACCCACCGCTGCTGCTGTTCCTGCCGCCACAGCAGGCGGAGACCCGACGTTGCGCAGTGCCGCTACGGGGGGCAGCTGAGGCGTCCCCTGCTGCACCTGCACCTGCACCTGCGGTTGCGGCTGCATGTGCTGCTGCGGCATGTGGTGCATCTGCGGGAGCGGTTGGTGCTGTTGCGGCAGCGGCATGCCAGGTGTAGGACCCATCATGCCCAGACCGACGCCCCTGGGGCCCCACCCGTTGCCGTGGCCGTTTGCTGCTGCTGCTGTCATTGCCGCCGCTGCTGCCGCCGCCGCCATTGCTGCGTTGGACATGGGGCCGATCGGGTTTGCTGCCGCTGCGGCGAACATGGCGTTGTGTGCGAGGTGCGGCCCCATCATGTGTGGGTGTGGGACGCCGGGAGGGCCTGCTTGCATGGCCATGGGCGGGCGGGCGCCAGGCCCCATGAGGTGGGGGGCGGGGTGGTGGCCCGGGCGGAGGGCGCCTGGGGGCATGCCTGGCGGGCTGCCCATTGGGTGCATGGGGTGCATGGGCATGCGAGGGCCCATGCCGGGGGGCATGGTGGGTGGTGGGGGGCCGGCACGGGGGGGCATGTGTGGCATCTGGGGCCAGTGGGGCGCCATGGGGTGGCCTGGTGGGAGGTGGGGGGCGCCTGGGGGCGGGGGGGGGGCGGGGGCGGCGGCGTAGCCACCAGCGCCGGTGGCCTGTGATTGGAAACATTACAAGCAAGGTTGTTGGGCCTTGCTCAAGGGCAACGTGAAGCTATGCACCCTGTCGTTGTGACCGAATGGCTTGGTGGCTCCCCCACAACAGACCTTGTGGTGGCAGGTGCATGCCTCAGGCCCCGCCGACACGATGACGCTGTGGTTCCCAGCCTTGGCGTCGATGATCTCCACGTCCACCATGCACGGGCAGAGG
The DNA here is from genome assembly GCA_004335735.1 of Chlorella sp. KRBP. Taxonomy (NCBI): domain Eukaryota; kingdom Viridiplantae; phylum Chlorophyta; class Trebouxiophyceae; order Chlorellales; family Chlorellaceae; genus Chlorella; species Chlorella sp. KRBP. Next base: position 42,390 of record QAXK01003899.1, on the reverse strand, counting down.
CCGAGGAACTCCAGATCGTACCGTATGACTGCGCAGGAGGGAAAGGCAAGCATCCACACCCTGCTGCTGCTGATCCCTTGCCGCGCGTGACCCCCCGGTATGCAAGTGGCACAGGCTGCCACACCCGCACCCGCACCCGCACCCGCACCCGCACCCGCACCCGCACCCGTGAAGAGATAGTTGTCGTCGTTGCCGTAGCGGTTGCGGTCCAGATTTGTCGAGTACTGGCCTCCCGAACCATCAGAGAGTGAGTGCTTCTTGAGCTCATCCGGCACCCTGTGCAGGTGCAGCGGCGTGCACGGGTGTGTGTGTGCGCTTGCAAACGGGGCGGCCCAGCCGCGGTGACCAAGGCGTGCACGCTGTTTGCGCGAGGCGGCGGGCGCCCCCGCTCCCCCCGCCGTTCAGCCATTGGAGCCACACCTGTGCGTGCCTGAGGACAGCTCCACCACCTTGGTGCGCCTCGTGTTGGTAGACAGGATCTGCGTTGACGAGAGCGAGGTGCCACGCATCGGTGTCGGAACACGAGCGGCCAGGAGCGATCGCCTCGCCTCTCCACCCACTCCCCACCCCTCCTGCGCCTCGCCCTACCTGCAGAACGCTGCGCTGGTGGTGCGTGTACCGAGCTTCCTCGGCCTTCTGCAGCGTGGAGAGCACTTGGAGGAAGGCCGAGGTCACGCTCGCGCAAGCTTCGGTCTCCGTGGCCGTAGAGCTGGTCGCCTTGACGAATGGGTAGTGCTGCCACCTGAAGTAGGCCTTGTACCTGCGAGCGCAAGCGCGCCGCTCACAGTCGCTTTTTCCGGGAGAGGTGCGCCCATCGCCTCAGGCACCTGGGCATCGATAGCACGATGTATCGCTGGGCGTGTGCGCTTACATGAGCTGGTTGTTCGTTGGCCTTGTCCGCCTCTGGTCCTCGGGCCTGGTGGACTCCCCTGCCGCCAGAGTCGCGCCAGCCGGCCGGGCACTGCGAGACCTGCTGGACTTCCTGCCGCGATTCAACTCATCGTCCTCGCTGTCCGTGAGCTCGAAGGGGTCCACGAAGGCCGGGTCGCCACCGGCCACTCCCGCGCCCCTCGTGCGCTTCATCGCGATGTGTGTGTTGTGCGCGACGCCTCAAAGATCATTAAACATTGCCAATGTGCGAAGATGCAGTGCAAGCGAGTGAGAGGACGATCATTCGATTAGTCATGACGAAATCAAATCAATGAGTAACGGTTGGATTTGAAAAATATGAGAGATGGGAGCAGCTGTCAACAGCCCTGGACCAGCTGCAGCAGCGCCTCGGCCACCCACGGCGGCAGCGCCTCGGCCCGCCGCGCCGCCGCCACCGACCAGTCCTTGAGCACCGACAGCGCCGGCTGCAGCTGCACGTCCAGCCCAGACCCATCCTCGTCCTCATCGCTCGTCGAGTCACCCGCTCCACCGCCTCTTCCTCCTCCAGTCGGCAGGCACGGCAGCAGGGGCCACGTGCAGCACAGCATGGCGGTCGCCGCGTGCTGAGCCGCCGGGTGCAGCAGCAAGGAGCCAGAGCCCCTCGCACCGCGCGGTGGTGGCACCAGCACGGCTTTGAGAGCCACCGCCAAGGTGCCACACAGCTGCACGCGGGCCTGCACGCACGCCGCTGGCATCTGCCACCCTGCCGCCGCCGCCGCCTGTCCACGCCCCGCCGCGCCGCCGCGTCCGTGCCTGCCGCCTGGCAGGCCCACAGGCATGTACGCCTCACACGCCTGCGCCAGCAGCTGCATGGCAAAAGCCTGGCCGTCGCTGAACGTCAGTGAGGCGGTGCCGGAATGGGCGCTGGGGACGCCTGCTGCTGCCCAGGTGGCCAGCACACGCAGCACCAGCGTGGCTGTCACCTCAAACGGGAGGTGGTGGCAAACCACCTGCAGCGCCTGCGCCACCTGCGCCTCCAGCGCTGCCTTGGCAGCAGCGGCTGCGTCCGTGCCTGTGCCGTGCCCCACCTGCAGCAGCGCCCGCAGCACCGACAGCAGCACGGCCGCCGCTGGTGCCCACAGGGCGCCCTGCGTGCCCGCAGCGCCGCCGCTGCTGCCCCACTGCCCCGCCTGCGCAGGCGCGTGCACCTGCCACCGCGCGCCCCACACCCGCGCGCAGCAGCCTAAGCACCCCGGCAAGGCCTTGCCGTGAGCGCACGCCTTGCACGCCTGCAAGCCGTCGTCGTCCGCCCCTCTCCTGGAGCCGCCTGCTGCTGCTGCGGGCGGTGCCACAGTGGGCAGAGGCGGCAGCGTGGACAGCACACGCAGGACGCCCTGGGCCATATGCGCCGCCGTGGCTGCATCCAGGTCCGTGCCCACCACCAGGCGCAGGAGGGAGGAGGAGGACGTGTGGGAGGTCAGGTGCGAGGATGCGCCGCCACCAGCACCGCCACCACTGCCCCCGCCCGCACCCGCACCCGCACCCGCACTCACACCAGCCACGCCGCCCGCCGTGGTGAGGGAGGAGCACAGTGATGCGGAGACACCTGAATGCCTGCCCACCGGCTGCTGCTGGTGTTGGTGAGCGGCTGCTGGCACCGCCACCCCAGCGCGTGTCTGCTGTGGCGGTAGGGCCGTAGTGATGGCTTGCAGGCAGCACTGCACCACGGCGGCGCACAGCACTGCACCCACGGGGTCCCACACGCCTCCCTCGTTCACCTCCTCCTGCGCTGAAGCTGAAGCCGCCTGGGCTGCTGCTGCGGGAGCTGCTGCTGAGCCAGTGGTGGCGCTGGGGTCAGGGGCCAGCAGGGCTTGCGGCCAGGTTGACACCACTGTGTATATGTAGGGCAGGAGGGCGGACGTGGGGTGCGGCGTTGGCATGCCCAGGAGGTGAGGCAGGGGCGAGGGTGGGCGTGAGTCTTGGGCGCTAGGCGGAAGGCAGCGTGTGACGAGGTCGTGAAGGACGCCACGCACCACCTGCACCAAGGCAACAACAGCAGCAGCGGTGGTGGTGGTGGTGGTGGTGGTGAGCGCGTGCATGCATGCACAGACTGCAGGCGTCATCAACACGCCTGTGCAGCGCCCAAACCAAGCAACAAGCAAGCCACCGTGACGGCAAGCCTCGTGCAAACTTGCACAAAGCAAAGCTGCTCACCGTGCGATCCTGCGCGTGCTGCGCAGCCGCCACCACCGCCGCCAGCAGCGCACAACGCTCTGACGGTTCCAAGCCCTCCGGCGGGGGCTCCACACCTCCCACCCCACCCGCCCCGCCCTCCCTCCTCTGCGCCCCACCCGCCCCCACACCTCCTCCAGCCCCTCCGCCCCGCAACAGGAAGCTAGCCAGCTCGTCATCATGCGGTGATGCTGCCCGCGCTCCCGCCCCGCCTGCCCGTGCCCTCCCCGTCCCCGTCCCGTCGCACAGCCCATGCAGCGCATGGTTGATCAGCGTGCCGTACAGCACTGGAAGCACCTGCAGCACCGGCCCCTGCTTGACCGCCTGAGCCTGCTGCTGCTTGGTGGGTGTGGAGGAGCATGTAGAACCAGACGCTAGCAGCTGATCAGCTATTGCTGCTGTGCGCCCCAGCCAGTGCACAACAGCCAGGTCCCAGCCATCCCGCTTGCACCACCCCCGCCATCCCACCGCACCAGCCGCCTGCCGTGCCGCCGCTCCCGACGCCGCGCCATCTTGCCCAACCCCCGCTCCCGCTCTCCCCCGCGCACCTCCCAACACCCCCGACGCACCGCCACCGTTGACAGCACGTTTCCGCTTGCCCTGCGGCTGCTGCTGCTGCTGCTGCTGCAACGCTCCCGCCTCCGCCTCCACCTGCCTCCCGCTCGTGCCCCCCTCCACCTCCTCCCCATCCTGCAGCTCCACCACCACCTGCCCCTCCTCCCCGCCCTGCTGCTGCTGCCCCCACGGCGCCGCAGGGTCCGCCACCGCAGGCAGCATATGCACCGCCGCACCCAGCACCCGCCGCTCCATCGCCGCCACCACGCACGCCACGCTGACGCACCCCCCCACCAGCGCCTTGACCACCTCCCTCGCTGCCTTGGTCGCCCTCGCCTCTGCCTGCGCGTACGCCGTCAGCTTGCCTGTCCCCGGCAGCGCGCTGGCCCGACCCAGCTGCAGCACAGCCTCAAGCACCTCCTCGCCTGTTCGCGGCAGCGGGGGCCGCCCCCGCCGCGTGCTCCTCGTCACCCCGCCACCACCACCACCACCACCACCGCCTGCATCAGGGTGAGCTGCAGCCGAGCCGCTAGGAGGGTTGCGGATGCCGCCCAGCAGCAGGTGCCCATTGGCAAAGTGCTGCCACAGCTCCTGACTGGGTGACTCGGCCATGAAACTGAGGACGTGGCGCTTCTTCGCCTGCGGCTCCTGAAGGCCTTCGCTACCCACCAGGGCACTGGAGGCGCGGGAGAGAGGCGGAGCCAGCGCCTGGCGGGTGGTGCCTGTGGTGGGGAGGGCCAGGGCACCGCCGCCGACAGGTGTGCCGGCGCGGCTGAGGCCGAGGAGGTCGGGCACGCCGCTGCCGCTGGCACGCAGCGTGAGCGCCTGCAGCTCAGTGGTGACGGGAGGCGGCTGCCGGGGACGCTTGCCAGCACCACCACCACCACCGCCGCTGCCTTGCGCTGCGCTGGTATGCGCTGCGGCGACGGCAACAAGGTCGCCCCCGTGGCGGTTGCCCTGCGGTGGTGGTGGTGGTGCTGCTGCGGCGGCGGCAGCGGACCTGCCGGTGGCATCTAGTGGCTGTGTGACGGCGGAGGGAGGTAAGGGTGGGGAACCGCGACCCCCCAGTGGGTGGTCTAAGGAGGAGCCAGGGCCAGGACGGCTGCCATCACTGGAGGATACGTGCTGCGGGGCCTGCGTCGCAGCTGCTGCCGACCCTCTGCCCTCGCCACCGCGCGCCCTGCCGCCACCCAGTGGAGCCACGCCATCCCCCTCCACGCCGTGTGCCTCGTCCTCCTCCTCCTCCTGATCCCCAGGGCCCTGCGCCCATCCATCGCTGTCTGATGTGGAGCCAGACAGGTGGCTGTGGTCGGGCGTGGCCTGATCCGGCGCCACGCCACGCCTGGCCGCAGCATTGCCTCCTCCATCCGCTCCCCGCAACAGCTCCTGATCCTGTTGCTGTTGCTGCAAGTGGTGGTGGTGGTGGTGGCGGTGCCTGCTGCCCGCCACCGCCCTGCTGCCATCGTCCAAGTCCATGTCCCCAACGCCCACCTGGACACTGCCGCCACCCGACTGCCTGCCTGCCACCTCCCCCACCGCTGCCGCCGCCCACCCGCCCGCCCCAACCTCCTGCTGCCGCCCTGCTGCTCTCCCTGCCCGTCCCTTCCCACTTCCACCCGCCCGTGCAGCCCCTGCCACCACAGCCGCAGCTCCCACCGCCGCCGTTCGCCCACCCAGCGGCAACACCAGCGCGCCAGCACCAGCCGTGCCAACCGTGCCCGCTCCACCCGCAGCAGCAGCCACGCTGCCGCTGCCTCCCGCACCCCCACCCACACCTGCACTCGCGCCTGACCGTGCCGCCAGACGCACCTGCCGCTCCAGCGCCGCCACACGCTGATCAGCCATGTGCTTCTCATCCTGCCGGAACTTACGCTCCCACTCCAGGTCCTGCAGCAAGCCCTCGCGCTCATGCTCCAGCTCCTGACGGTGCGCCAGCTCTTGCACCACCTGCTCACGCAGCGCCTGCACCTCCCGCTGCAACAACTGCAGCGCTGCCGCATCCGCCACTGCCTGCGCCTGGGCGGCGCCTGCTCCCACGGCCCCAGCAGCGGCAGCAGCGCCAGCACGCAGCTGTTGAAGCTCCTGCTCCTGCTGCGTCTGCTGCTGGCGGAGGCGCTGTAGCTGCTGCTGCAGGTCGTGCACTTGGTGCCCGTGCAGTTGCTCCTGGTCGCGCAGCTGCTGGTGCCGCTGCTGCCGGGCGCCCTGCAGCTGCTGCTTCGCTTCCTGCAGCTGCTGCTTGAGCTGCGCCTTTTCAGCAGCCCATGCCGCGCGTTCCCGCTCCAGGCCTGCCTGCGCTGCCTCCACGTGCCGCTCGTGCTGCTGGCGGGCGGTTTCGGACTGGTGCTCCGCGTCCTGCAGCCGTTGCAGCAGCTGCTCCGTGTGGCGCGCATGCTCCTCCTGCAGCTCCTGCTGCGTGCTCTGCGCAGGCACGCACACGAGCAGTGGGGAGGCAAAGTCGGGTGCGGGAGCGTGGCACGGGTGCTGCAGTCAAGAGCAGGGGCACCAGACGGTGCACACGCACCACCAGCGTGCGTAGAGACTCGCGCATGTGCTTGAGCTTGGCCCTGAGCTGCAGGACTTCAGCTGTGGGCGCGCTCTGTGCCTCCTCCTCCTTTGCATCGCCCGCGGCGTCCTCCTCCTCCTCTCCCTCCTCCGCCTCCTCTTCTCCTTGATCTGAATCATCCTCATCGCCCTCTGCCTGCTGCACGTCGTCCTCCCCTTGCTGCAGCTGATCCCGCGCTGGATCGGCCATGGCGAGCCGCCACTGCACGCCGGCGCGAACGCCCCAGGCAGAGACGGCTATGCGATTGAACGCCTTACGCTGTGACGGTGCACGCCTGAACTGTGGTCAAGCTCGAACAGCGAGTTGACCATGCAAATGGAGGCCCAGGTGTTCAGGGGAGCTGCGGGGGCCAGCACAGCAGCAGAAAGGATCCTCTGGCCGTGCCATGGCGGAGGATAACACGTTCTTACGCAAGTGGGTGTGCTTGGCGAAGCGAAGCGAAGGGCGGCACACACGTCGCAGCGTGTGCGACGCTCGGCGCACAGCAGCTTCACTCATCCGTTGCATGCTGCTCACGCAGGCACAAGGAGAAGGAGGAGTTCAACCAGTACTGGTGAGCAGCTGCAACGCTGGCCACCGACAGCCACGCTGCACAGATCACTGTGGAGAACCTCGTGCGGCAACGCTCGCAGCTTCAGGCTCACCATCTCAGCTGCAAGCTTGGCAGTCTCACCATGGTCTCACCATGGCACACCCCAAGTGCTGGCGCAGGTACAGCGCCGCCACCATCGACGCCATCGTGCAGGAGCTGCTGGTGTCCGCCTCCTGCTGCGCCTTTGTCAGCACACCCTCGGTCTACTTCTCGCTGCCCAAGGTGCTTGGGTGGCAACCGCTGCAGCAGAGCATGATGTAGACTCATGCTCCACGGTAGCCCCGAGGTGTGCTGCGTGTGTTGCTCCCTTGTCGAGTGCAGGACAGCGCACTGCGTGCCGCCTCCTGGGTCCTCGACTTTGACAAGCAGTGGAGCAAGGAGCCTAACTTTTACCAGTGAGTACTAGAGTGCCAGCGTGCTACTCGAGCCCTCGCCTTGCAGCACCTGCGGTGTGCGGGATTGCAGGTCGCGACACAAAAGCTCCACAGCTCGCAGAGCGCAGCATGGAGCCGGCTCTGATTGCTTACTTGACTGGGGCGCGCATCCGCGAATGTGTGTGCAGGTACGACTTTAACAAGCCTGACGAGGTGCCCGCCGACCTCCATGGTGAGGTGCCCCCCGTGCCCTGCTGCAGCGCGGTTGGTTGTGTGCCACTTGGCAAGGCTGGTGGAGCGATGCTGCCACTGACCAGTGCCATGCGCACGAGCGCTGCTCGCTTGACATGCCGTGCACAGGCAAGTTTGACTGCGTGGTGATTGACCCTCCCTTCATCACTGAGGAGGTGTGGGACAAGTACGCCTGCACGGCACGGCTGCTGCTCAAGCCTGGAGGTGCGTGCTTGCCTTCTCTGGCCTCTGCCCTTAGCGCACGCTCTCACCTCCTGCGCATGCCAACGCAAACCAGCTGCCTCTGTCCTTGCTGCCTCTTGTTCCGCTGCCCTGGCCAGGCAAGGCGATATGCACCACGGTGGCTGAGAACGCTGCTCTGATGCAGCGGCTCTTCAACGCCAAGCCAGCGCCGTTCAAGCCCTCCATCCCCCACCTCGTGTACCAATACAACCTTTTTGTCAACTTTGAGCCCGCCAGCACGGCGCTAGCGCAGAGCAACCCAGAGGTGCCGGACGACGACTGACCGCTTAGGTGTGACTGTGGCACCTCTCCAGACCGTTGAGGCGCCAGCCCCGCATCGGGCGAGCCCGTGAGTGCCCTGTGATTACTGTTGCAATGGACATCATTCAGTGCAAGCCGCACTGAGACCTTGGAGAAAATTGGAGATGAAGAGAGGTTGTAATGGAAGAGATGGACATTCCAAGTCAAGGAAACGTTCGCTTCAGCAAGGTGCGCGCTGCGTTTGTGACAAGATTAGCTGGAAAGGAGCGCTGGTAGAGAATGCCACACCCATCACGGCCTATATGCTTCATAGCATGAGCGAGCGAGCGCCCGCCAACCTATTCCCTTACAATCAAAAAGTAAGAACACTGGCATACCCCGAAACACTTGCCCCCAGTCATGTGCACAACGTTTGCGGCATGCACGCTTAGTGCTAGGCCACCCCACCAGACCCAACCAACACCCAGGCATTCCAAACCCACCCATCCAGTGCTTCAAACCACGCAGGCTTATGATTTCTTTCATGGTGAGTATGGCACTTCTTCAATCCACACTGTTGTTGTCGGCCTGCTCAAAGTGCGACAGCATGGGGCCACGATGACCCTTCAAAAAGTATTAGTTCCCAACAGCTCCTTCCCAACAGCCCAGCCGAGCATAACGTTGAACAATGAATAGAGACGAGAGAGCTCGCTAGCCATTCCTTCCTTGGAACGCGGGAATGCTTGATGATGCCGCACCGCCTGGGGGCTGCTCCTTGCCGTCTCCATGCTTGCGGAAGGAGCTGGAACCGGGCCCGGCATGCGCGATGCGGGTGTGGCTGGACAGCAGGTGGGCCAGCGGCGCCATGTCGCCGCTGCTGCTGGCTGCCGTTGCCAGCAGGTGGGGCCGCTCGTCCCGGCTGACGTGCGCGTGCAGCACGGCCGCAGGTGCCCAGGCCGCCGTGCGTAGCATCTTGACCAGGGGCATGGAGGCACTGGTGTCCCCACGCAGGCCCTGCGCCCAGCCTTGCATGAGGTGCGAAGATGTCGTCGCGTGCGCGGTGCGGGATCCGGAAGCTGGCGGCCGGACCACGGTGTTGCCTGAGTTGGACGCGTCGCCGAGCGAGGACCGACGCTCCAGGTTGGACAGGGTGGCGGAGAGGGGAGACTGCACCTGCTGCCGCTGGGCAATCGCGCGCATCATCGCGCGGGGCCTGACGAAGGGAGGAGAGGCGCCTGCTGCGGTGCGAGGTCCGAGCTGCCCTAGACCTGCCGCGGCGCTGTCGCCGTCCAAAACAGCGTCGTCACGGGTTGTGGGCGGCGCCGGCGGGTGGTGCGGGTCGTGCGGCGCGCCGCTGCTCAAAGTGCCCATCCACCTGGCGCCTTCCTGGGACGCAGGTTCCCCATAGGCAAATTCCCCATGGGCAAACGAGGCGACCAGCCTCGAGGAAACCCTCGCGCCAGCTGTTGCGAACTGCACGCTCGACTCGACGTCCAGGCTCGCGGGTGCCAGCATGAGGCAATCTTCCGAAGCTGCCTCTCGGGGTACGTGCTCGACGGTCTGCTGCCTGCGCTGCACCATCGGCGCGCTGCAGTGCGCACAGCCGCTGCTGGCACCGCTGCGCCGCTCGGAGCTCACCAGCGTCAGCTCGTCGCTGGCCCCGGCAGCCGCCAGCGAAAGCGACGCCTGCGGTGCCCACCCGCCCGAGGTGGCCAGCGACTCCTCCTCCACCGGCGGGCACGCGCATTCGCCCGCCACAGCGACCGCGGCGTGCGCCAGCAGGCTCGACACTCGATCCTCGCCCATGCCCGCCCGCCACGCCAGGTGCTGCTGCTCCTCCACCACGCCCAGCTCGCCGTTGAGCGGCGTGAAAAACGTCGGCGGCAGGTCAGCGCCCGCCCACTCTGCGGGTGGCGCCCACACCCACGTATCCACGACGCCCTTCCCCTTGAGGTGCACTCCTCCGGTGGGCTGAAGCTGGCGCACCGTGCTGTGCCCGAGCAGTGCCCGCGTGGAGCTGCTCAAGTGCACGTGGCCAGGTCGGCCCGTCTGCTCCAAGCGCGCCGTCATGTTCACGGCGTCACCCAGGACGGTCCACCTGCGGGCGGGCCGCAAGCAAGTAGAGAGCGCGGCAAACCACTTGGGACCACTTCCTCATGGCCATGGTTGTCGCTAGCGCTATGCTGCCGCACGTCTGCCGCATGATAAAAAGGTGCATCTTCAGCGCGATGCGAACACGCACTTTGGCAGGCGCAGGCCAATGAGCCCGCTGACGCATGGGCCGGAGTGCACGCCCACACGGATCTGCACCGGCTCGCCGGACGGCATGGTCATCTGCACGTGGGCACGGCACGCAACCGGACACGTGTTGAGACCTTCCGAACCATGGTAAGGCCAGGCAGTGCCGTAACAGCACCTCCTGGCCGCAGCAGAGCTCCACTGCAGCCCTGACCTGCATGGCGAGGCGCAGGAGGTCCTTTGCCGCTGCGAACATCTGCCGCGCGCAGCGTGCCGGGTCCTGGCTGTCGTCCAGCACGTTGAAGCCGTCAGCGTCGGGGCGCAGCACGCCCGCAGCCAGGATGAAGGCGTCGCCAATCATGTCAATCTGCACCACACGGTTGGGGTGGTGTGTGCAAGCGCTCGTGCTTTGTGCAGCCGCACCATGGCCCACCCGCCTACAGGGGAGTTTCGCAAGGAAAACAAGACGATGGGTGTCCTGATGCGCTCACCTTGTGGACGCAGTGCTTGTTGATGACGAGGTCGAACTTAGAGAACAAGTCGTTGATCCACTCGAGCGTTTGCTCCGGTGCAAGCTCCTTGGACATGCTGGTGAAGCCCACCAGGTCTGCACGCACCACACCACACCACACGCCACAGGGTCGCAATGCACGTCAGGACCAGTCCCACCACCTACAGCAGCACTGGGTCTGCACGTAACACAGCCGCCAAGCGCCATCCCGGGTTGCCTCTATGCACAGTGTTCTTGGCCTCACCCATGAAGAGCAGCGTCGCGCACTCGTGCAGTCGCGCCAGCTGCCCCAGCGCGCTGACGTCCATGGAGGCTACCGTGCTCAGCTGCTCGATCACGTGGCGAGGCAGGAGTTGCGAGAGCATGTTGAGTTGCGCCTCGGTGAGCTCGCCGAGGCGCTCCTCCAGCTGAGCAAAGTCGTCCACGTCGTGCTGGGCGATGAGCAGCGAGCCGAGCCCACTGCCGGCGTCCTCGACGTGCTTGACCGTCACCTCCTGCCACGTCCAGCCCCCGTCGAGCAGCTGAGGGAGCAGCTCCTCCCACGCCGCGTGCCACGCCTGCGCCGGCGACGGCTGCCGCAGCTGCCGCACCTGCTGCGACGCGGACGTGCGCGGCGTGTGTGCAGCCACGGTCGCCACACGGTCGCGCGAGCCTGGGTGGTGGTCGGAACGGACGCTGCGGGAGGGCGTCGCTGGCGGGACGGCGGTGGCGGCGGCGTTGGTGGAGCTGGCAGCTGAAAGCATGGATCGGGACAGCTGTTTCTGCGGCACGGGCGGCGAGGTTGGCGTAGCCACCAGAGCTGCCGTGTCGTCTCCCAGGATGGCACTTGTGCGCTTGCCGGCGCCCTGCACCTGCTGAAGCACCTTGATGTGCTGCGCCCCCGCCGCCCCCACCATTTGCGCCAGCGCGTGGCTCTCGGACGCGCTGCGCTGCGTCTCAAGCCTCACGCCAGCGGACAGTAGCTGGCCTGCCTCTGGACCAGTCGCCTGATCCAACGAGGCGACGCTGCTTGCGCCGAGCGCCGCCGCGCCCGAGCCCAGACCCGATCCCAGGGTGCCTGACGCGAGCGAGTCGGCGCCGCCCAAACGCGAGCCCGTGCGCAGGGGAGCGGTCCTGTGGCTAGGCGGGGCCTCATCAGAGCCCCGGCTGTTGAGCAGCGGCGTGGACTTGGACAGGTGGGCCAGCAACGCGGAGGCGGGTGCCGTGGCGGTGCGCTCCAAAAGTGAGCCAGACTCCACCGAGTCCTCGCGTGGCAGAGGCATGGTCTGGGGCACCGTAGCTGTGCTGCCTGCAGTGGACGGGAGGGCCTGCAGCAGGCTGCTCAGGCGCTTGAAGTTGTGCCAGCTGCTGCCGCTCTGTGGCCCGGCGCCAAGCCCGCCGCCGACGCTGGAGCGATGGTGCGCCACGGTGCTGGTGCTGTACGGCGTGGGTGAGCTCATGGGTGTGAGCTGGTGCTGAACGCTGTGGTCGTGCTGGTGGTGCTTGGGGCTTGCGCCTACCACAGGCGTGCGTGCCATAGGTGCAGGCGAGGGCCCCGCGCTCACCCACCCCGCGAGGGTGCCGAGCATGGCCTCCTCTGCAGGGGCGCGACGCATCAGGTTGCGGCGGGTAGACGCCATGGATGCAGAGTCGGAGCCCTGCTGCTGCTGCTGCTGCTGCTCCTCCTCCTCGCGTACCCGCCCAACGGCCAGCACCTGCAGCAGCTCGTCAGGCGTGGCTGGTGGTGACGCATCCGCCTCAATGGACATGGTGACGTGCTGCCGGGGCCTGGCGCGGGTGGAGGAAGAGCGTGTTGGAGTGCCTTCGTTGCCGCTCGCAAAGCGCCCCGGGTGGTGGTGCGCCCCCACAGCCGCCGTGGTGCTGGTCTTGACCGCGGAGACGAGCGCCGCCTGAGTCGCCGTGTGGCAGGACAGCAGCGACGGGAGGTTGCTGGCTCCGAGCAGCGTTGCGCCAGCAAAGGAGACGCTGGGCGAGCCGAACGACGGGTGCGCGGCCGAAGGCGCTGAGGTGAGCCGTGGGCGTACGTCCGCCGTAGAGAAGGATGACCGATTCACTGCCCGTGCGGGCCTCGAAGCATTGCCTGAGACCTCGCCACCACCGCCATCAGTGGGCGGCACGCTGGGGCCGCCGCTGCTGTGCCTGGCCTTGGGAGCCGGTGAGCTGCTGGTGCTCTGCTGCGGCCAGGCGTCTGCGGTGCTGGAGGAGTTGCCTCGCGCGAGTTGCGCGCCGCTCTCGCTGCCGCCGCTGTTGGCGCGGAACACCGACCCCAGCACAGACTTGCTGCGCTTCGCCGGTCGCGGCACAGCGGCGCTGCTGCCGGCACCCGGCCCGAAGGCGGCGGAGTGGCTGGCGCTGGCGGCGAGCGTGTCTTGCTCGGCGGCCGACTGGATGAGCGTCCCGCTGATCGAGGTTGCTTCGCCTGGGGTGCTGTTGTGGCTGTCGTTGGCGCTGCCGAGGATGGACGAGAGGCGCGTGGCGCGTGAGAACCACGTGGTCGCCAAGGAGCTCCGCGCGCCGTCCGGGCCCGAGACCGGCAAATCCACCGCAGCGTGCGTGTCGTAGGGCGAAGGGCTGCCGCACTGGGAGGGAGGGAGCCGCAGCTGCTGCGAGGAAGGCTCGCGCACGCTCGCCAGGGCTTCCAGCGCGGGCGCTAGCATCAACGGCACCTGCACCAGAGACGTGGCGGTAAGCATCCGTCAGCGACCAAGCCTGGACAGGTACTGATGATCAGGTCCTTACTTTCCACTGGCATACCAGAGCACAGCACCCCGCACCTTGATGACGCGACGCCAGGTCTGCTTGTGCAGCACCACGCTGGCCACCAGGTCCGCCAAGACACCCTCCACGTCCCCCTCCAGCGCCAGCAGCACGCGCAGCAGCACCAGCAGGCCCACCGGCAGCGCCGGCATCTCTTCCCGCCCCGCCCCGCCAGCCATTGGCAAGTCCGGCATGCACGCAAACGTAGGCAGCTGCTCCCCAGCTGCGCCCACTGCCTGGGCCCACGCTGCCAGCTGCTCCAGCCGCACGTGCAGCACGCCATAGCTCCTGATGGACGCGTGGTTCTGCAGCAGCACCTCGCAAGGCTCAATCAGGGCGACGTGCGTCACCAGAAAGGGCATCTCCTCGGTGGCCTGGATGGCGCGCGCTCCGTGCTGTTGCTTGAGCACGGCTATCTGGCTGCGCTCCTCCTCCTGCTGCTGCTGCTGCTGCTGCTGCTTCGTGTCCATCCGCAGCTGCTCCTCAGCTGCTTTCTGCTGGTGGGCGGCAACCTCGTTGTGCAGGGTGGTGCCGACGGGTGCCATGCCGGCATTGCTGCTGCCGGCAGCCAGCACTAGCCGCACCGACAGCTGCAGCTCCAGTGAGGCTGCTGCTGCTGCTGCGGCGGCGGGCTGTGTGCTGTTGGCTGCAGGTTTGCCGCTGGGTGCCAGCGCTAGGGTCAGGTGCACGGCCGTGTGCGCGATAGGCGCGTTCGGCCAGAGGCGCCCCAGCTGCAACGTGCAGGGCGGAGGAAGGCTGGCGGGGTCTTGGCTGCTCGCCGTGGTGAGAGCGCTGCCTGCCAGGAGGCCCAAGGTCATCTCGGCTGCCAACTGGTCTGGGCCGGGTGGACGTCCGCCCTCCATGCCGCCGTCGCCGCATCGTAGCAGCTGCTGCAGGCCGTCCAGGAGTTGGGCAGGGTCATCTGTGCCTAGAACCTGCCGGCAGGCTGCAGGGTGATCCAGCGACTGCGGCTCGAGAAAGTGTACAGCGGGCGCGCGGATGCGCAGCCGGGCGGTGGCCGGAGTGGACGACGCGTCGCACAGGACGCGGAGGCGCACCACGCAGCACTGAGAGTGTACTGGCGTGTCCCCGTTGCCCTGCGCCGCTTTGGCTGGTTCCGGCGCTTGCGCCGGTGCTGCCGTGCGTAGAGGGGCGGCCCGTTCTCTCGCTCCCGGCTCCTGAGGGCGGCAGAGCACGCAGTGACACTCATGGCAGTCTCAGCGTCGTGCCCTGGCGAGCTCAAGGCTGCCCGTGCGTGTGGCTCTCAAGAGTGCAGTTTTTTGCGCGCGAAGGCAGGATGCGGAGGCCTGCGCGAACAAGCACGCACCTCTGGGCGAGACGCGCAGGCGCCCATGCCGTGTGGCGCTCAGCCAGCCGCTGTGGCCGGCTCGTTACAGCGCCATTCTTCTCGTGCTCCTGCTGGAATTCCCGTAGTCGCGATGACGGGTCGCGCACTACAGAAGAGCTCTTGCAGTTCGCAGTTCAGCAGTGCTCGCTTCGCGCGGAGAGTCTGAGCAGAGTGCCACACCGTTGCGGATGAGCAGATGTGCGGTACATGCGATATTCAGGGACACACCGAAACTCAGCGCAGCGGATTGAGGCTCATGGTGACGTGGTCGTAGCTGAAGCTGCACACGTACTCTGGCGCCCGTGCCGCCGCCGCCGCTGCCGCCGCCATCGCCCCGCCCTGCTGGTGCGCCACGTCCACTCGCCGCACCGCCGCCAACAGGCTCACGCGCTCCTCACGATGCTCAGTGCGGTAGACCACGCGCGGCGCCTGCATCCCAGCTGCCAGCGGACCCGCGTGCATGCTGTGGTACATGGTGTCCTGCGGCGCGCAACGATGGCGATCCACAAACGGATCAGGACGGATCCACACGCCAATCCACACGCCGATCAGCACACCGATCACACCCCAGCACATTCCAGCCCGCAGTGCAGCAGACTCAGTGTCAATTCCACTGAGCTGACCATCTGGCACAGCAAGATGACCCGCACCCACAGTCCATAGTGTAGGAAGACGCTCACCTCTGGAAAGTAGTAGCGTGTGACCGAGGCCAGGAAGCGCGGCTGACCGTCCGAGAGCGTCTCGCTGAAGCACGTGTCCAGCCGCACCACGCGAGGGAGCGTCTCGCCAGGCGCCGGGAGCTGCGCACAACAGCAGCGCACACAGGAGCACGCATATTGTCGTGTGGGCACAAGCCAGGCGGCAAGATGCCGGGCTGCAACCGCCTGCCGTTCATCCTGCTAACCTGCTAACCCATCCCCACCCATCCCCCGGACGTACCATTTCCATACAGTCGCCCACGCGGACAACCCCCTGCCCTCCCTCCTCGTCCTCCCCGTCGCTCCCCCCACCCGCCGCCCCCAACCGAAACCCGCTGTAGTACACGCGCATCGCCAGCGCGGGCACGCGGGGCGGAGGCGGCACCTCTGGCAGCACCCACGTGATCTCCGGCCACGCCCTCTGCTGGTCCTCCTCCGCCGACAATGGGCCGTGTCCCACCTGCCGCAGCGCCAGGTGTTGCTGTGCCGTGTCGATCACGGCCCCCATCACCACATCGCCCGCACCAGCTCCACCCCCCAGGGCCGCACGTGGCGGCTGCTGGTACTGTGCGGGAGACGGGGACGGGGTCAGCGCAGGGACGCCGCTCCCCCTCCCTGAGCCAGGCGCCGGCAGCAGCAGCGGTTCTGCGCCTGCACCGCTCTGCCGCCGCCGCCGCTGCTGTGGCTTGCCGCCTGGCGTGGCCTTGGCACCCACCACTGCCAGCGCTGCTGCACTGGCTCCACCACCGCCACCACTAGTGCCAGCCAGACCTCCACCAAAGGAGAACTCAGACCCGCCCAGCGAACCGTCCAGCACCTGTCCACCCCCGCCACCACCACCACCCGCACCATTCAACCACGCCGCAGCCGACGCACTCCCCCTCACCGCCAAGGCACTACCCGCAGCACCAGCAGACGCCGGCGCAGCGCCATTTGCACTGGCCCTCCACCCTGGGCTCATGCCCTCATGCCTCTGCTGCTGCTGCTGCTTTCCCAAGAAGCCGTCCTGCGGGACCGCACCGCCCGGGCTGTTGTGCCCCGGCTGCTGCCGCCGCTGTGGGCCGCCAGCACGGGGCGACGGCGGCGTTTGCAGCAGCAGGGCCGTCAGCGTAGCCCCCGCACTCGCGCCGGCCGCCTGCTGGTCAAAGAAGCCGTCAGGAAGCTGCCCGGCAAGCAGCACCTCCTGCACCCACCGCCGCGAGTGCACCGGCACGCCCAGCTCCCCTGCCCGCCGTACCAACGCTGCGAGTTGAGCGCGCAAGTGTGGCTCGTGCGGCGGCAAGGGCTCAGCGTGCCTGCCTGCACGCTGTCGCTCCCTGTCCTCCTCCTCCTCCTGACCATCACCCTCCTCCTCATCCTGCTGCCGCTTGCTGCCCCGATGTTCCTGCTGAGGCCGCTGCGGAGCCTGCTGTGGTGATGGGCGCTTGCCGCCACCTGGTGACCGCGGAGACACGCGCTTCCCACCCAGCCCCAGCGCCGCTGCACCTCCCTTGGCATTGCCCCGCACCTCCTCAAGCCACTCCTCCTGGACCACCACCAAGTGCACCTCCTCCTCCTCCACCTCCTCCCCGCCCTGCTCCCCATCCCCCACCGCACCGTCACCCTCCTCCTCCTCCTCGTGGCGGCCCGGACCGCCAACACCCAGCACCGCAGCAACCGACCCGCCTCCATTCCTCTTGCCATCTGCCAACCCCGCCGCCGCCGCTGCCGTTGGCTGGCTTCGCCGCCGCTTCTTGCCACCACCCTCCTGCTGCTCTGCCCCCGCCCCTCCTCCACCGCCGCCGCCGCTCACACGCCGAGCAACCACCGGCGTCCTCGCCTGAGCCTGCTGCAGCGACGCCTTGCCTCCCGCACCCCCTCCTCCGCCGCCGCTCTTGCGTCGGCCACGCTGCTGCTGCAGCTGCTGCTGCTTCCCCGCGCCCTCCCGCTCGTCCTCCGATCCGCTCTCAATCTCATCACCGTCCCCGACGTCCTGCGCGCCCTCGCGCCGCCGGGTGGCGTGCTGGTGCTGCTGTTGGGGGCTGCTGACCGGGTGGGTGGGTGCGTGGCTGACGAGACGCGCCCCCGCGTGGATGAGAGTGGCGCCGAACTCGTCACGGAACTTGGTGCCGCCCACCAGCAACACGTTGACGCCTGCATGTGCAGCACATCAGCACGACAACAACACACCGTAGACGAAAGGACGTTGGTGGAGCGTGGGTCATCTGCATGCCAAGAGTGGCTGCGCTCGCTCAACGCAACCAATCGAAAGGAGCTGTGGCGCACACTCAAGGTTTGGCAAGGGAACAGCAAGGAAGTGCGCTGTGGGGCTCTGCTGGTTCCCCGACCACAACGACACAAAAGCTATGAGTGTTGCCCAGCTGTGAGTAGTGCCCAGACCCGTGCCGCCCTGCACCCACTGAGCAACACAGATGCTGGAGCTCTGAGGCGGGTCTGTCGTGCTCACCTGTGAGCGGCCCAGCGTCCTTGAGGTGCCGCCGCGCCGGATGCAACAGGAACGGCTGCAGCTGCTGCTTCGCCTCCCCTCCTCCACCACCACCACCACCGCCACCTCCCTTGCCGCCCGCTCCACCGCCGCCTCTCCCACCCGGTCCGGCGATTGTTGCCCCAGGCACCGTGACGCCTCCCTCCGCAGGGTGCACCACCTTCATCTGGTACAAGCACTCAAACACCCAGGCGCTGCTCACCACCGCCGCGCCACGCGCCACGCTGGACAAGTACCTGCACAGCCAAGTGATGACGGGAGCAGGACTGTGTCGAGAGCAGGACTGTCGTGGTTTTGCCACTGTTCGAGCCTGGCGCAAGCACTCCTGCTGGCCCTTTCTTGCTTTGTCTCGCACCTACACGTCGGCCCCGTGTCGCACACCACAAAGTCAGGGAAGGCACGGTCCGCTGCGCCCGCGCTGCTGCTGCCACCGCCGCCTTCTGCCGCGGGCAGCGACGCGACGAGTGGCTGGTCGTCGTCGCCGTCCTCCTCCCAGCCGCCGCCGCCGTCGTTGACCGCCAAGCTGGTGCGGCGCTGCAGCTGCGAGCTTGCGTTGCCGGGAGTGTGCTGTGCGGCGTCGGTGTGGAGTGTGGAGGAGGAGGGGCGCAGGCTGGGAGGGAGGGGAGGAACGGTGACGAGAGGCAGGGCGACGACCTGGCCGCCACCGTAGACGATCTTCGTGCGGAGCTCCTCCCGGTCGAGGCGGGTGGGGAGCGACGCGCCGGAGGTGACGGAGGCTGCGCCGGGAGCGCGGCCGCTGGCGATGTGCTCGCCGGTGAGGAGGAAGCACAGGCCGCCAAAGATGTTGCCGCCGCGGCGGGCCTTCTTGCGGGCCTCGGCCAGCGTGCCTGCGCGCTCGCAACGAATGGTGAACGAACGGGTGAGTGAACGCAGTCATCGGTGCCACAGTGTCGCTCACCTGAGGCGGCACAGTCGGCGTTCGGGAGGCCGCAGCTCTCGCGCGTGCCTCTTGACGAGTGCGAGCTGTTGGCGACAAGCAACGCCGCCGTCTGCTGCTGCCCCTCGTGCCGGCGGAACGCGATGGTTGCGCGCACGCGCTTTCGAGCACACAACAACACACACACCGCCGTGAGCAGCACGCGCGAGTCGGCACGCAGCTCACGGCGTTGTGTGTGTTGCTGTCAGCTCGCATGCGCGTGCGCGCAGCCATCGCGCCGCGCAGGAACGAGGGGCAGCAGCAGACGGCGGCGTCGCTTGTCGCCAACAGCTCGCACTCGCCGGGCCAGACGCGCGAGAGCTGCGGTCTCGTGAGCGCCAACTGTGCCGCCGCAGGATAGAGCGACACTTGTGGCACCGATGACTGGGCCCTGCGCCAGGGTTGTGCTCGCGAGCGACGCATGCGTGACTAGCGTGCGAGCATGCAGCGCGGACAGCCTAATCATTACCTTGGAGCGCGTCCTCCTCCTCGTGGCCTCCCTCAGGAGCGCGACGCTTGTTCGACGGCAGCCCAGCTCGTCCACCCGCCCCGCCAGCCCCGCCGCCACCTCCGCCTCCGCCCTTCACCGCCACCTCCACCGCCGCCTGCTGCGGCTTGCGCTGCGTCTGCTGCTTCTGCGCTTGCAGCTGCTGCTGGCGAGGAGGCGTCACCGTCGCCGCCACAGCCACCGCCATCACCGCCGTTGCCCGCACCGCCACGCTGCGCACCCCAGCCTCCGCCACACCCGCACCCACACCATTTACCTTGGTCGGTGACGTAATGGGGCTGCTTACACCACTAGCCCGGCCCTTGCACTGCCTGCACCCTCCCGGAGCGTAGCGGCACTTGGAGCAGCCAAGCACCTGCACAGAGGGAAGCTCCTGCTGCTGCGGCCGTGGGGGGCTGTTGAGGAGCTCCCGTGCGTTCACTAGAAGTGACTCAGGGCTCCCACCAGGCGGTTGCGGCACATGCCCCGCGCCCGCACCGCCACCGCCCGCAGCTCCGCCATGGCGAGGTGGGGTGACTGCCCTCCCCCCCGCCTGCTGCTGCTGCTGCTGCTGTGCGCCGCGCTTCCGGGGCGAAGGGAACGTGATTACCGGCACCGCTGCCGCTGCCGCTGGCGGCGGTGGCTGCTTCTGCTGCCAGCGTGACGCCGCCGCCTGCTTCGCCGTGGCCGCCGTGTCGCCACCACCGCCGCCGCCAGCACCTTGGCTCTCCAGGACCAGCAGCCGCTGCTTGCTGCGGAACCCAGGCGTTTCGATGCTGCCGTCTCCCAGGCTCTGCAGCTGCGCCTGCACCTCGTCCTGAGTCCTCAGCGCCTCCTCCTCCTCCTCCTCCTCTTCCATCGGTAGCAGTGCCTCAGGGCCAGCGGGGTGTTCTGCCGGCGTGTCCCCACCATGGAACCTGCTTGTACAGGCAAAGGACATACATCCGCAACGGTGGTGGCAACCTGACAACCATCTTGATGACGCAGAACATGATCAACTGGCCCCAGCCCCAGGCATGCATGCAACACCACCCATCCCACGCCCAACAAACACTCACGCGAAGGGATCATCGCCCTGCCGCCGCCCAGCCACCTGCTGCCGCCGCCGTAGCTGCACCTCGTGCACCGGTGCCTGCGCCACCCGCGCCCTCGCGGCCACCACCGCACCCTCACGCTGCCCTCCCCGCCCCGCACCCCCCGGCGTAGCTGCCGCCGCCTGCTGTCCCGCTGCCGCACCGCCACGCGTACCCGCCACCGCGCCGCCGCCTGCACCCGCACCAGCCCTCCCTTGCGCATGCACGCCGCCAGGAGCAGCACTTGCCGCACCGCCTGACGCATGCGTTGGTGACATGGCGGCTGGCATGACAGACACGCCAAGGAACGTCCCCGCGTGCACGCTGCTTGGCGGCAGCAGCAGTGGGCTGCGCTGCAGCATCTTCTTCTGCTGGCTGGCAAGGGACGCGTTGCCGCTGCCAGTAGACCCTCGAGGGCTTGGCCGGGGCGACAGCATGCCCAGCGTGGCGCCGTGGTGAGGCACAAGGGGAGACGAAGGGGCCTGCTGCTGCTGCTGCTGATCGCCACGAGAAGACGCGAATGGCGAGGCGACCGCGCTCTGCAGCTGCCGGTGCTGCGGCGTGGGGCAGGCGTTGCGGGGCGTGGTCGGCGGCTGCCGGGCGCTGCCACTGGAAGGACCAGCGTCTGTAGCGCCGGACGCAGGCCCTCCTCCGTGCAACACGCCAGCCGCAGCTGATGTACCACCAGGCCGTGCGAGACCTTCCTGTGGCGCTGCCATTCGGTCCAACCGCGGCGTCCGCTGCAGCTGCCTTCCCTGCACGTCGCTCGCCGTGTGCGCCAGCTGCTGCCCAGCTTCCCGCAGAGGCGTCGCCATCGCAAATGGCGGCTCCCCCTGCTGCTGCCCTGCCACACCATGGCTGCGCGTGCGCCCGACAGACGGGCTAACTGCAGGCCTGGCCGCCACCACCACCAATGACCCTCCGGACTGCGGCTGCTGCACCACTGCGCCAGCGTGTGCACGCGGGGGTGTCCTACCCGCCGCTCCGCCCAGAGCAGCAGCGTTGCCGGTCGCACCGCCGCTGGTGGCGGCGGCAATGCTGCCGAGCCGTGCGGCGTTGCGCTGCGCGGCCTGGTTGCGCTCAGCCAGCTGCTGCTGCAGCGGCTTGCGCCGCGCCACCACCGCCTGCGGTGGAAACGCTCCAGGCAGGGCTGCGGTGCCGCGGGGCCGTTTCTTGCCATGGGCCGGGTGCTGGAGCACGGCGTGGCCATGGCGGCGGTGATGCTGCTGCTCCTGCCCATCCTCCTCGTCAATCTCCTCCGTCTGCTCCTCCTCCGTAGCGTGTGCTGGTAGCGCACGTGTGCTCCTCCGCGCTGTGGCAACAGCCACCGTGGTGGTCCGCTGCTGCTCAAGCCCGGCAATGCCGTCCCGCACCGTCGCCACCATCAGCATCTCCTCCTCCATATAATCCTCCTCCGCATCCCCACGCCCATCCACAACAGCGTCAGCGTCTTCCAGCAGCGCCTCCTGCTCCCTCTGCCGCTGCTCCCGCTCCTCCTCCTCCTCTGCTTCCGCCGCCGCCGCCGCAGCAGCAGCGCTCTCATGCTGCACCGCGCCCTCCTCCCCTGCCGCCGGCCGCACAGCGCCACCACGTGCCTTGCCACCGTGCTCAGGACTAGCCGCCAGGTGGTGTCGCGGCCTGCCCCCTAGCTGCCGCCCAGCTTCCTCCACCCCCTCCGCACCGTCACCGCCCCACTCCGGAGCCGCACCCAGCACTTGCGCCTCAACCGACGGCCGCTCCTGGCGCACGTGCCCCTCACCCGACACCTGAAGCCCTTGCTGCGGCTCGACTGGTGCCTGGCGCCGGGAGGTGGGGCTTGGCGCGGGCGAACGGTTCGGCGCCGCGACCTGATTGCTTGCAGCGCCACTGTTGCGGATCGGCGGCGCACCAGCTGCTGCAGGGCCCTTGGGAGCTGCTAGTTGCACGTCCTCCCTCGCCTGACGCGCGATGCCGGCAGTAGCAGCGGCGGCGGGTGCAGGTGTGGGGTCCGTGCGGGCCCGCTTGTGCTTTGACGGAGGGAGGGCTTCCGGGTCGGTTTGCGTCTCGTTGCCCGTCATCCAAGCGAGGGAGTGCTGAGATCCTGCTTGCTGAGACTGCAGCGTCCGGGCTGCTGCTGCTGCTGCGGCGGCGGAGGCTGCGGCAGCGGCACGGGTGGGCGACACCACACCTGCAGGTTGGAGTTCTAGCGGGGTGATGTTTTTGCCTCCGCTGCCGCCGCTGACGAGTTGCAGCTGTGGCTGCGGTGTGGTGGCAGGGGGGCGGGAGGCGGGGGGCGGCATGCTGCCCAGTCCTCGCCCTCCCTCCGCCCTCGCACCTTCCGCAACTGGCTGTGGTGGCCCCTGCTGCCCAGCCAACGCATCCGCAGGCACCATCGTCTGCACATGCTGCTGCTGCTGCTGCTGAAGGTGCTGTTGCTGCCGAAGCCGTGCATGCTCCCCCCGCTTTAACCTCCACCCACCCGCGCTCCCCACCTCCTCCGCCCTCTCCTGCTGCGGCTCCTGCTGCTCCTCCCGCTGCGCACCCGCCGGCTGCGTCGGCAGCAACACACCCTCCGCGCCAACCGCATCCCCAGCGCCGCCACTACTCGGCCCCGCAGGCCACAGCTGCGAGTCATGCAGCCGCAGCTGCTCCTCAGGCCGCTGCGCCCCCTCCAACCTCAACAACGACCCATCACTCACACGTCCCGATGACGTCCCAACACCACCACCGCTCCCTTGCTGCCGCCCGCCCCGGCTGCCTGTCCCCTCCCCATCCCTCCCACTCCCACTCCCCTGCCCCACCTTCCTACCCGCCCCACCGCCACTGCCGCTCCCCCGCCCCGCCCCACTCCCAGTGCCGCCCCCCGCACCCTCCGTCAACACCGCCGTGTCCGGCAACTCCCCCGCCCCCTCCACGGACCCAGGGTGCGGACGGAACGTCAGCTGCAGCTGCTGCTGCTCTCCACTCGCCCGTTGCCCCGAATCGTGCCCCGCCACACCCAGGCCGACGGAGCACGGCATGGTGAGCGGCAGCATCCCGTCTGCAAGCGACGCCACCACCGCACTCAGCCCCGCCAGCTGCTGGGACTGCGGCGGCGACGACGGTGTAGCGCCGCCACCTGCACCCGCACCCGGCGGGTGGCTGCCAGCTGCGAGGCTGGGGAAGCGCTCGCCTGACGCGTCATCGCCGGCTTCGGCTGCGGTGGCGGGGAGGTCGGGCACGTGCTCGGCAGAGACGGATGAGCTGATGACGTGGCGGTCGATGGCGGCTTGGAGCAGCGCCGGCATGAGCGGACGGGCGCCGCTGCCGGGTGGTGGCAATGCTAACAAGGGCTTGCGTGGGCCAGGGTTTAAGCTAGGGCTCCCGGACACGGCCCACGGTGCAGAGCCACCGGCTGCACCTGTAGGAAGCAAGCTGAGTGCTGCTGCTGCTGCTGCTGCTGCTGAGGCGGCGGCGGCGGCGGGTGGCGTTGTTGGACGCAATTGCTGCTTCTGCTGCGCGTGCTGCGGGTGCGGCTGCTGGACGTTGAGGAGCAGCAGCGGAGGCGTGGAGGGCGTGTGCCCTTGCTGACTGCCATCCGCGTCCCCACCCGCACCTGCTGCTGTGACGAGCGGGAAGGATAACGACCCACCAGCCACCTGCCCGTCACCCCCCGCCGCCGCCCTCCTCACCTCCCCCGCCCCAGCCGCTTCCAGCGCAGTTTCTTCTGTGCCCGCACCTGCTCCTGCACCTGCTCCTGCACCCAGCTCAGGCCGTGCCTCCGCAGCACCAGCAGCGGCAGCAGCGGCAGCAGCGGAACCATCGCGTGCGCCGGCGTCCTCACGTCCATCACTTCCAATCCGCTGCCCCTGAGGCTCCGTGTGAACCCACGGTGACCCCGACCCGCCTACAGCGGCCGCAAGGCGCAGCTGCTGCTGCTGCTCTCCCTCCGAAGACCCACCCCGTGGTTGCTGCTGAACGCTGTCCTTGCTTCCAGACCCTGGAGCCACCGCCTCCCCGGCCCCTGCTTCACCTCCTGTCGCACGCGGCGACTGCGGTTGCGCCTGCTGCTCAGCGGTGCGAAGCGCAGCGCGCGGCTGCGGTGTAGCTGCTGCGTGTGAGGCAGGCTGGATAAGGCGGTGCATGCCGGTAGCGGTGGTGGTGGTGGTGGCAGCGGCGCGCAGCATCGCATCTAGCTGCATGGTGGGGAGGGAAAGGGACGAGTCACTGTGGACTCCGGCCAGCGCGGCCTGCCGCTGCCTGGCAGCCGCTTTGGCAGAGGTAGGCCCGTCGGTGCTGCAGCTGCTGGTGAAGTTGAGGGCTTGGCTGGCGCCTGACTGGTGCTGCTGCTGCACCAGTGCCGCCGCCGCCGCAGCAGCAGTAGCGTGGTGCGGGAGAGCTAGTTGTTGTTGCTGTGGTTGTGGCTGGTGTGGAGCGGCAATGGTGGAGAAAGGGCGAGAGAAGTGGGCAGCGAGCGCGCTGATAGGCCCTGGGGAGTGGTGGCGGTGGGCTGCGTGGTGCGGCTGCTGCTGTTTGGGTGCGGCGGTGGAGGGCTGTGGCGACAGGCGCTCTTGCCGCTGCAGGTTGTCGCGGGCGGTTGCCGTGTCGCCAGCGTTGCCGTGCGGGTACGGGTGGAGGGGTGAGGGCGAGCGGTTGGGATCGGGCGCGGGCGACGTGCCCTCTGTTTTGATGGGCGGGTGGGTGAGGGTGGCGGGCGAGCGGCTGCGGTGGTGGCGCTTGGTGGCGGTGGGGGGGCCGGGGCTGGCGCCTGCGGGGGCCCTGGAGCGTAGGTTCTTGTACTGTGCGTACGTGTACCTTGTGGCTTTGGGGTCTTGGTGGATGTACCACTGCGGGTGTTGATAACAAGTCAGGCGGCCCAGGGGAAGCGGTTTCGGAGTGTGTGAGCACAGCTAGAAGACCAGGACTGTCACAGGATCACCGTAGACTGATGGCGTGGCTTGGTTAGTTAGTGCGCACACCTGCTGGTGCTTCACAGGGAGGCTGAACTGCTGCGTGGTACATGCGCAGCTGCTGCCTTGTGTGCGGACCGTACGCTGCTGCCCCTCACCCCAAGCTGTGCGGCACCGCATGCCTGGCTCACCTCTGCCTCCCCGTCAGACAGGTCGTCCAGTAGGTCCTCGACGGGCGCGCCATCACTGGCCTGCGTGGTGCTGGGCTGGGAGTCAGACGTGGCCGCCGTGGACAGGCTCGAGATGATTACCTGCACGCAGTGCACCGCACGCCACCACAATGGTCACCACCCATGAACTTTGCTTGGCGAGGCCTGCCTGGCGATCTTTTGTGACGGCTGCAGCATCACGACAACTGTCTTGAACGCCATGCAATGATGATTGTCATGATGGTGACCACCCACACCCACACGCCGACGTGACCGTCATTCGCTGCCGCACAGCAGGCTGCAGCATCTCCGCATGCACGCCGGCGCGCCGCTGCAAAACGCACCTGGCCGGCGACGAAGTTGAGCCGATGAAGGTCCTCCCGCTTTCCCTGCTCCGCCCCCGCCGCCGCCTTCATGGCACCTGCCCCGGCCCCACCACCACCACCACCGCCGCCACCGCCACCGCCACTGACGCCACCAGCACCTTGCGCATCCTGCCGTGCGGCGCGCGTAGGGCTGCGCAGCAAACCCAGGTGGCCGCTCCCTCCGCGCCCCCCGCTCAGCCCGTCCTCCAACCCTAGGCCTAGGGCTTGGCGTGCCCCCAGCTCGGCCAGCTGGGCGAACCGAAACATCCGTTGGTGCTCCTCCTGCTGGGCCTTGGCCTGCTGCGGGCACACAGAAACAAGACGCAGCATGCAGATGCCACAACCGGCACATGCATCCTGAGCTCAGCTTGCTGGACACGCGCCTGGTGTGCGGGCACAATCACCAAGACTATGGCTGGTATGCAGGCCAATGATTGAAGCATAAGGTGGGCTAGGAGGCTGCACTATCGGACATCCCTGGAGGAATACATAAAAGCAAGCCAGGCCTTACCTCGGGTACCGCCAGGGACTTGACTCCGATGCCCTCGCGCACAATGACCTTGGCGCTGTCCACCAGCACCGTGTTGATCAGCACGGCATGCTCACGTGCCAGCATGAAGCCTGCATGGCACACGGCACGTGGCGCACAGCGCGGCATGCAGGCAATGCAGTCGGTCCTACAAGCACCCACTTTAGACCAAAGGCAAGCAAGCACGCACGCACGCACGCACGCACGCAGCCCTCCCGATGCTGCATGCAAACAGAACAAGGAAAGCAGAGGCAGCAAGCACTCACCGGTGCCGTACTCCTCTAGCTGCTTGCCCAACCGCTCCCAATCATACACATACGGCTGAGAGGGCTCCTCCGCCTCCTGCTGCACTGGCGTCCCGTGCTCCACAGCCGCCGCCAAGGACGCAACAGGCGGGCCGTCGGATGCTGAAGTGCCGTGCTCCGCTGCCGCCGCCGCCGCCGCCGCCGTCACTGCCGCAGCAGGCAGGCCGTCAGAAGCAACCAGGGACTCAGGCTGCGGCAGGGAGCCCAGGGGCCCAACGGACGTTAGCAAGGACTCTGGCTGTGGGCGACCTAGGCCTGAGGGACCCATGGAGTCTTCCTTCCCGGGCAGTGGTGATGGGATGGCGGTGGGTTGTGCGGCGGCGGCAGGTGCGGAGGAGGTGGGCGGTGCGGGTGGCGGAGCGGTGGTTGTGGGCAGGGGGGAGGTTGCGGGATGCGGTGCTGCTGGTTGTGGTGGAGGGTGCGGGCCTGGGAGTGGGAGGGAAGGCGGAGCGCGCACAGTAAGCAGCGGAGAGGGCGTCAGCAGCGGTCCTGCGGCGCTCGTGTGGCGCTGTTCTGCAGGTTGCTGTGGCAGTGGCGGTTGCAGTGGCGGTTGCGGTGCTTCCACGCCCTCCCCAGGCGCCGTGGCCGTGGTGTCAGGCCCCACAGCGGCAGCATCCGCGCCGGCAGCACGCGCGTGCTCCACAGCCGCCTGGGTTGGCAAGTGCGCCTCTTGGCTCCCAGCCGCAACGGCACTTGCCGCACCATCCACCTGCATATCCGCATCCGCTGCTGGGGTACCAGGGTCTGTGGAGGCAGCACCAGCACCAGCACCAGCACCCGCCGCACCGCCCGCCTCCATTTCCACGTCCTCTGCTGGTGCAGCAAGGCCTGCTGAGGCCACACCAGCACCCGCTGCATCACCCGCCTCCATATCCACGTCTACTGCTGGCTCCATGGTGACGTGAGTGAGAGGGAGGGCTGCAGGGGCAGCGTCCTGCTGCGGTGGTGATGCGGCGCGGGTGAGGGCGGGTGGCTCGTGCGGCGGTGCGGCGGGAGCAGCGGCGGCGGCGGTGGCGGCGGTGGGCAGGTCCACAGGTGGAGCTGCTGGAGGTGCGGGCTCAAGGGCGCCCGCAGCTGGCTCTGCTCCTCCTGGCGCTGCTGGTGCTGCTGGTGCTTTTGGTGCTGCTGGTGCTGCTGGTGCGGGTGCTGCTGGTGCTGCGGGTGCGGCAGGTGCTGTTGTCTCCACGGCTGTTGCGGCAGGTGCTAGTGCGCCTGCGGCTCTCGCGGCAGGTTGATGTGCTGCGGTCACCGCCCCAGCCTCCGCCAACGGCTGCTGCTCTTGAGCAGGCACAGACAGAGGCAGCAGCTGCTGCGGCGGCGGCAGTAGTGGCAACGGCACCAGCTGCTGATGCTGCTGCTGTTCCTGCACGCCTGCCCCGGTAACGTCGTGAGCCAGCAACGGAGCAATGAGCGGACCTGCGGTGCGGCTCTCTTCAAACGAGGGCGGTAGGCGGGTGGGCTTGCTGGAACGGCTACCCGCTGGAGCACCGCCGCTGCCCGGCGCCGCACCACTAGCCGTCGCCGTCGCCGTCGCCGCCGCCGCTGCTGCTGCCGCGGCCTCCGCTCCGTGCGCGTCAGCAGCTTCCTTGCTGCCCTGGCTGCTGTGGATCGCGCCGCTGCCAGACCGCGACTGCTGCTGCTGCTGTTGCTGCTGCTGTTGGGTGTCGCTGTGGCCAGTGCCCGCGGCGGCAGCGGCGGCGGCAACAGAATCTGAAGAGTGGTTGGCGCTGGGTGGGAGGGCAGCTGGGGCCGGGTGCGGAGGTGCAGTGACAATGGGAGGATGCTGCTGCTGCTGCTGCTGCTGCTGCTGCTGCTGCTGAGAGCGGTTGCCACCGTCCGCAGATTGAGAGGCGGGAGCTTGTGGGGCGAGCAGCGGTTGCGGTCCTTGGGAGTGCACGTGCGCGGGTGCAGCGGGTGGGGCAGGGAGCGGGAGCGGTAGAGCACCTGGTGCGCCGTCTTGCTGCAGAGGAGCTGGTGGGTGGGCTGCTGCTGACGCCACTTCTTGGTCACTGTGGCCTTGAAGCGCTAGGTCGTCCGCTGGAGGGGAAGCGGCAGGACGGCCGGTGGCGGCGTCGCTTCCGTCGCCAGCGGCGTGCGTTGCAGCACCAGCACCAGCAGCGGCGGCACTGCTGGGTGCGGGGCTGCTTCCCTTGGAGCCCACGCTAGCAGCGGCAGCGACAGCGGCAGCAGCGGCAGCGGATGGTGGAGCTGCAGCTGCAGGTGCTGGCACGGGCACTGCCGCAGCGCCTGCGTCTGATGCACCTGCATGGACAGGTGCCCCCTGCTCGCCAGGAGCCTCAACCCGAACCGCCTCATCCGCTGCTGCCGTCCCAGCCGACTGTTGCAGGTTGCCCCCCGTTGCCACGCTGCCACCCTCTCCCTCGCCCTGCGGCAGTGATGCTGCCTTGGGTGCCGGTGGCGCATCCCCCTCCTTGCCTCCGTTCTCTTGTGGTGCCTGCTCTTGTGCTGCCTGCTCCTGCGGTGCCTGTTCTTGCGGTGCCTGCTCGTCATCTTGCGAGCTGGGGAGGCTCTGCAGTGAGGCCTCCACCACCAGCGCCGCCGCCGCCCGCAACGCGTCACCACCCAAGCCCTCCTCATCCACCTCCATGGCCGTACCCTGCTGCAACCCGCTGCCTGCACCCTGGTCAAGAGGCTCCGAGCCTGCCCCGCCCACAGCACCACTCCCGCCCTGCCCTGCCGCTGCTGCTGCTGCTGCCGCTGCACTGCCAGCTGCAGTCCCGTGCACAGGCCCAGCGTTGCCGCCGCTGGTGGCAAGGGCGCTCTCCCGCACCTCATCCTCCTCCATCGCTCCGGCGGTTGGTGCGGCGGTGACGACACGTGCAGCACCAGCACTGCCGCCGTGGACAGCTGCACCTGCTGAGCCGTGGGCTGCCGCCTCCACCTCCATCCTTGCCTGAGCGTCATCCTCCTGAGGAGAAGCAGGCGCAGCCGCAGCACCAGCACCGCTGCCGCCTGCTTCAAGGGCATCGCCGCCCTGCCCCGCCGCTCCCTCGACCACCACCACCACAGCCGCAGGAGCCGCCGCCACCACAGCCGCAGCCCCACCATCACCTCCTCTCTCCTCTACACGTGCCGTGCCGCTTCTGCCACCCGCCTCCAGGGCAGGCATCTCCGGCGCAAAGCCACTGCCTCCCGCCGTCCCGCCAGCGCCCACACGCCCCAGCTTCCTCGCAGCTTCTTGCCCCTCCCCGACGTCATTGTTGTCGTCTTCGCTGTCGCTGGGCAGGGAGGGCAGCTCAGAGTCGGACTCGGACGCGCGCCGGCGGTGCTGCTGCTGCGCCCGCATCATGCCCTCAAGGTGCGGCAGCGTGCGGCGCAGCCGCGCTGTCCATTCGTGCAACGTGGGCGGCGCGCTGGCGGGCAGCAGCTGCACTGCTGTCTCCGGGAGGGTGGCAGTGCCTGCCAGCTGCACAGCCGTCTCTGGAAGCGTGCCGGTGCCTGCAAGCTGTACTGCTGTCTCTGGAAGCGTGCCGGTGCCTCCCACAGTGGCAGCAAGCTGCACTGCGGTCTCCGGCAGCGTGCCGGCGCCTGCCAGCTGCACTGCTGTTTCTGGAAGTGTGCCAGCGCCGGCGGCAGTGCCGTGCCCCTGCGCTGCCGTCTCTGGCAGCGTGGCAGCAGCAGTACCTGCGCCCACCACAGCCAACGTCTCAGGCAGCACGCCTGCATCGCTCCCTGCAGCTGCCGCTGCCGCCGCCATCGCCTCCTGCACCACCGCATGCACCACCGCACCCGCGCCTTCGCTGCCCAGACCCCCTGCCGTCTCATCAACCACGCCCAGGGACACAGCCTGCCCTCCCGCTGCTGGCCCCTTGGCTGCTGGTGCTGCAGCGGCAACCGTGACGGGCACCACAACCGCTGCGCCAGAACTCTCTGTTCTGTCCTCGCCGTGAAGCAACAGCAGCGCCTCTGTTCCAGACCCCGACGAGCCCAGCAGACGGTCGCTCAAAAGAGGCGGGGCCCCAAGACGCCGCATAGCGCTGCTCCCAGGCAGGAGTGGAAGCGGCGCATCGCCCAGGAGCAGCGGCACCGTCTCTTGAGGCTGTGCTCCTGCCCCAGGCGCCAGTTCATCTGTACCGTCTGCTGTGATGGTTGCCGCGGTTGGTGCGTCGCCGCTGCCACCCTGGTGGAGCGGTGCTGTGGGCGCTGCGGGGTCCTCCTCCACCTGGCTGTTGCCCTGCTGTGCGTCCTGTGGTGAGGCGTGCGGATGGTCGGCCGCGGCGAGCTGTGGCGAGGGCGGCGCGCCGTAGGCGTGGCGTGGCGTTGAATAGGGATCTAACAGTTGGGTCGCCTGCAAGACGAACGGTAGGGATGCGGAGGGTGGCGTGGCTGTGCCTCCTGCTGCTGCTGCTGCTGCTGCTGCTGCTGCTGCTGCTGCTGCTGCTGCTACTGCTGCTGCGGTGGCAGTGGCTGGTGTGGGGCCGGTGTTGGGCACAGTCCCGGGCAGGCTGTTTGCCTGCCAGTCCATGTCGCCCGCGTGGACTGCAGGTGAGTGGGGCGGGGACGGGCACAGGAACGATGCCACCAAGGCGTCTGCGGCACGCTCCTCCTGGCCCTGGCCCTGGCCCTGGCCGCCCTGTCGCTGCTGCTGCTGCTGCTGGTGCGCGGTGATGTTCAAACGCAGGCGTTCCTCATCGGATGATGCCGGCCGCAGGTGCACCGCCACCCCTGCTGCCGCCTGCTCCATCAGCGCTGCGTCATGCTGCGGCCCTGACAGCTCGTGTGGTGCGTCTTGGGGATGAGGCTGTGGGCCACTGGCGGTCTCGCCGCCGGGAGGAATCGGTGGGGGCGCCCCCTGCAGCTCCTCCTCATGCGGTGGCTGCAGCAGCACGTCCTGTTGGCTGCCACGCTGGTGCTGCCGCTCGGAGCCGCTTCTGTGCGCCTCGGGCTGCGCACCTTGCAGCGCCTGCGTCTGCGGCACCTGCTGCTCCTGCAGGCCGCAACATGCACCACCACGCAGTATGGCGACAAGTGAGCATGCCATCGAGCTGCTGAGTCCTGCTGCGTCCTTTCGCCTCCCGAGCAAGCGCAGCACTCGCAGCAGCGACTTGCCAGAGAGCTGATGAGAGAGGCCGCCAGCGTCTTCAGCCCCTCCTGAGATGATAACATCGACGACTCCCGCCTCGCTGCTGCGCTTAGGAGCTGCCGGCGAGCACCGTGGACTTCCCGAAGCGATGGCGGATCGTCGAAACACGCCCACGGCCCAGCATCGCTGGCTTGCGAGCTGCTGCTTGGCGCTCCACGCTAAGCAGGTGGGTGCGCCCTGCTGCCCAAGGACTGGTGGTGGGGGAGGTCTCCTTGCAGTGAGAGCACGGCGCTGCTGCTGCAGCTGCTCTTCTGCAGATGGATTGATTATTTGTCCCTCAAGCGTGTGCTTCACCTTTCTGCGTGACTTGCAGGCACGCCGGACCACGACGCAATGGCGCGCTGGGCACGCTGTGACTCACTCAGCTCGCAGAAAAAGAAGCATCGTCCTCCTTCATCACCATCATAGCCATCACCATCATCATCCTGCTGTCCGCCGCCGCTGCTCGCCACGGACGCATCTCGTGCGCCACCCGCCATCACGCCCTCAGCTCCAAGCAATTTCCTTATCCTCTTCATCATCATAGCCATAGCCATCACCATCACCATCATCCTGCTGTCCGCCGCCGCTGCTCGCCACGGCCCGGGGTGCATTTCGTGCGCCATCCGCCATCACGCCCTCAGCTCCAACACCAGCAAGCAATCCTCCTCCTCATCATCATCATCATCACCACCATCATCATCCTGGTGTCCGCCGCCAGTCTTCGCCACGGGCGCATCTCGTGCATCGTCCGCCACCCAACCGTCGCCGCCATCACAGGCCCAGCGCCGCTGGCCCACACACCTGCCCGTCTGCATGCCGCTTACGCACCCGTGCACGCTCAGCCGGTTCACCATCTCCGCGTACTCCGCCTCCATGTCCCCGGCCACCTCGTCCGTCGACCCGCTCTCCTGCCCCACCTCCACCCTCATTGGCCGTCGCGCGTCCCGCCACTCCTCGTGCTGCATCAATCCCGTGGGCGACCCTGGAGCTATGTGTGCACCGAGTGCACGCATGACACGGCACCGTGATGGCCCCGCACTCCCACCCGCCGCCGTCGCCGCCGCTGCTGTGGTTGAGTTGGAGCAGACGTAGCACTCTCCGCCTGAAGTGCCGTCAGCGGTGCTGCGCCAGCCTGCGCTGTTGCTGGACAGGGCGACCATGGAGAGAGCGCCACGACCACTGGGGAGGAGGTTGACAGTTGGCAAGGACTGGGCGCCGGGAGGGGCTGAGCCTAGGCAGCGGGGCCACCCGCCCTGTCCCATAGCGGGGGCAACCCACGACGGCACCTGCACGCGTGTGCAGCCGAACAAGCACACGAACCTCCTTTCCCATTCGCTTGCTGGCTGCGTCTGTGCGAGAGGCATGAGCGTGTGCACGAGCAGGGCGCACGCACTCACGTCTTCCAGTGCCTCCCACCAGCCGAGGCTTCCATCCGACCAGCCCAGCACCGCCGACAGGTCCCACAGCCAGGTGCAGCCGTTGACGCTGCGGCCGACCAGCACGTCATCGCTGGCCGTCAGCCACAGGCCCTGGTGCTCTCGTGGCAGCTGCTGAGGTGCGCCCGCGTGCGGGGCGTGGCAGGCACTGCCTAGAGGGCCCTGCACGCACAAGCGCCATCGGAGCTAGTACTCATCCCAGCCTGCAGCAAGGCTCGGTGTTGCCTTTTGCTTGCCACGTCATGAGGCACCGTGCGACAAAGGGCCACACTCACTCACCCTGCACGACCTGTCCAGCTCTGGCTGCTCAAACAGCGGCACGCTCATGGCCCGCAGGTCCCAGATCACCAGCGGCCGGCTGGCGTGCGAGGTGAAGACCCAGCGCTGCCGGGCGCACTGGATGCGTGGGTACAGGCAGCGGTGGTGCAGCTGGTAGCGCGCCGCCAGGCCCCACGGCACGCGCGCGTCAACCATGCACAGCGCCGCTGAGCGCACCTGCGGGCGTGCGTTTCCACATCCGTTGAGGTGAGTGTCACACAGCACACGTGCTTGGCGGCAGGCTGCGTCCCCAGGAACGCTCCCCAGCGTCTCCCCTGCAGGCCCCGACACAAGGCGCCCCAGCATGACCCCGCACACCCGCACCCGCTCACGTGTGGCTTGTGGTAGCACAGGTGCGGGAACGCCGCGTCCCAACACGTGCTGCACGGCGGCCCCGCCACGCTGCCCACCACCAGCGCCTGCTCCCCCGCTGCGCCCTGGTTAGGGTCCAGCGGCGCCATGGTGATGAGCTGCCACCCGTCCATCACGTCGTGCACCGGACCGCTGAGCGGCTGCAGCGTCTCGGCGGAGAGGAAACGGACACAGTTGCGGGGCCCGTTGGCGGGTGGCGGCAGCGGGGCGGCGCCGGTAGGACTGTGGTCAGCCATGCATGACATCCATTGGTCATGCAGGACTGCCAGCTTGTCCGGCTGGCCAGCAGCAGCTGCTGTGTTGCTGTGGCTGCCTGTGAGAGAGTTGGGGTGGTGAGAAGTGGGCCCGGGTGCCTGTTGGAGGGTGCTAGTGTCGCACCCGCCGCCACCGCCCAGCCAGAGGATTTCCGTCAAGGGCAGGGTGCTGTGCTGCGCCCTGGCGTGCGGCCGGAGGGCCATGGGTTGCGGCTGGTTGGAGGCGGGCAGGTGGTAGACGTGTAGGGCCCCCTGCTGCGTGCCCACAGCCAGCAGGTGCCTGCCACAGTCGCGCGGGTGGAGAGCCACAGCGCTGGCCTCCTGCGGCGGCCTGCCTGGTGTGGCGGCTGGCAGGGGGACGCGCATCTGCCATGACGGCACTAACTGCGTGCCGTGCTGCGCTGGAGGGCCTTGCTGGCGCTTCCTTGCCGTCTGGGCTCCATCTGCACCACTTGGGGTGTTGGTGTCGCTCGAGCATGCGGCGGCGGTGGATGAAGGTTGCGGTGCTTGCTGCTGCTGCTGCTGCTGCTGCTGCTGCTGCTGGGTGCCGCTTGCCGAGTGTGAGTGTGTGAGGCCCATAACGTGCACATGGTCCCCCACCGGCGATGCCACCAGGACCTGCGGTCCCCGCCACCTCCCGCCTGGTGCTGCTTCTGCCGTGGTGACGACGCTGGGTGCCGCCCTCACCCTCGCTCGCTCGCTGTGCAGGGACAGTACGTCCACCTCTAGCGGCGTGTCCAGCAGGCCATTGCTGGTGGCGAACAGCCGGCGCGGGTCATGCGGCCATGCGCTGGTGTGCGGGCAGTGCCACTTGCGCCTGCACAGCCGCTGCCACAGCGCTGGCTCCAGGGCAGCGCGCCTCAGGCTGCGGCAGGTGAGGAGCGCGGCGCTGAGGTCCTGCGGGCTGTCCAGGCGCACGAGCACCTGGTGCAGCGCATCCGCCTGCAGGTCCGGCAGGCGCAGCAGGCGCTGCTGTGGTGGAGAAGCAGCTGTGCAGTCCTCCTCCTGTGCCTGCTGCTCCTGCTGCTCCATCGCTCACGACGTGTGGTGCGGTCACTGCGGGGGTGGCCAGCACAGGTGGCAGGGTGGACTTCATGCGAGCCCAGGCCACAACTCGCCACACACAAGGCGACCGATGGCGCAGGCGAGCGCCAGCACAGCGCGGCAGGTCGTCATCGCGCTCGGCACCAACGTGGTGCGCGCCTGCACGCTGCAGCATCGATCATTGGTCCACGGCGTGCCGTGATCCACGATCCAGCGCTGACTTCTGTGTGCAGGGCGATAGAGGGCGCAACGTGTGGTGGGCGGTGCAGGAGTTGCTGCAGCATGGCATCCAGGTACGTGCACGGGTGGGGCGGCACGCATCTACCTGCGCAGCCGCCGCCGGGCGCCACCTCCCGCCAGCGCGCCACACCCGCAACTACAGGTGCAGCGGTGCTCAGCGCTCTACGAGACCGCGGCGGCGTACGTCACGGAGCAGCCTCCATTCCTCAACGCCGCAGTGCTGGCCAGCACCGACCTGCCGCCCCGCCCACTGCTCGACACGCTCAAGCGCATCGAGGCGGCGGCAGGCAGGGACGTGCAGGGCGGGCCTC
This sequence comes from Chlorella sp. KRBP, assembly GCA_004335735.1. Lineage (NCBI taxonomy): Eukaryota > Viridiplantae > Chlorophyta > Trebouxiophyceae > Chlorellales > Chlorellaceae > Chlorella > Chlorella sp. KRBP. The sequence continues at coordinate 6,619 of QAXK01003899.1, read as the reverse complement.
GGTGGGGGCCCAGGCCTCTGGACCTCGACATCATCTTTATGTCAGGGTGCCAAGCATACCAGGATGAGCGGCTCGCCATCCCGCACCCAAGGTGTGCCGCACGTGCCCGTGGCTGCTCGTGTGCGTGCATTACCTCAAGGAGACAGGCAGTGCAAGCACTTGAGTGCCACCACCGTCCCGTGTTTCACGCGCAGGTGGAGGGAAAGGGAGTTTGTCCTGAGGCCCGTGAGCGACCTGTGGTACGCGCAACATGACGGCCACGAAGCAGCAGCACCCAACAGCAGCAGCAGCAGCAGCAGCAGTGGGCGGGACCCTCCAGCGCATGCATCAGCTGAGCCATCCCACACGTACACATTGCAAACGGACCTGCGGCAGCAACTACGGGAAGCACGCGAGTTGCTCCTATCGCAGCAGCAGCACCAACGACAGCAACAACAAGGGCAAGGGGCAGGGCGCTCAGCCGCAGGACAGCAGCAGGGCGCCGGGGCCCCCGAGCCAGCTGCTGCAGGTTCAGTGATGCGGCGTGTCACTCCGGCAGGGAGAGGTGGGCGGCTCATCACCTGGGGTCAGCGCACCTTGCTCATGGGCATCCTCAACGTCACGCCAGACAGCTTCAGCGACGGCGGCAGCTTGATGGCAGGGCACCCAGCACCTTCTTCGTCCTCCTCCCCTGCAGCCTTGGAACTGCAGTCAGGGCAGGTGGATGTGGAGCGTGTGGTGCAGGCAGCCAAGGCCATGGCGGCAGAGGGCGCCGACATTTTGGACGTGGGCGGGCAGAGCACCCGTCCGGGGGCGGCGTGGCTGACGGCGGAGGAGGAGCTGCAGCGCACCTTGCCCGTCGTCAGGTGGGCGCGGTGGGATGTTGCACGGCCTGGAGCTCTTGCTTGGCGTTTACAGCTCCACAGGCCCTGACCTGGGCCTGCACGGGGCCCTGCCGCACGGGCTCTGACCGCAGCACAATGTTTCCAACTCCACAGGCCCTGACGAAAGCACAATGTTTCCTGCCTCGCTTTCCTGCCTCGGTCGAACATGCACGAGCAGGGCGTTGCGGTCTTGCAAGGCGCTGGACGGCACTCTGCTCTCCATCGACACGTTCCACTCCGAGGTGGCCAGGCAGACGGTGGCGGCGGGCGCCGACATTGTCAACGACGTATCGGGGGGCAACCTGGACGCGCGCATGCGGCAGCAGGTGCGCCATGGCTGGGGCCGTCGGGTGCATCCTTGCCCACTGGATGGGTGAGCGTGGTTTGCCGCCTCGTCTGCTCTTGCTTCTAGTCATTGTGCGGCTCACTGACCTTCCTCTGACCCTGCCGCAGGTGGCCCAGCTCAACGTGCCGTTCGTGGTCATGCACATGCGCGGCGACCCCAAAACCATGCAGCAGCCCCAGCACACACGCTACACCACCGTGCCCGGCGGCGTGGTTCACGAGGTGGGCCACGAGCTGCAGCGCACGGCGGACGCGGCGGTTGCTGCCGGCGTGCCCGCTTGGAGCATCATCACTGATCCTGGGCTGGGCTTTGCCAAGACGGGAGAGGGCAACATGCAGCTGCTGCGAGGGCTGGACGTGCCGCTGCGTAGCGAGGTGCTGCAGGGCGCGTTTGCGCACGGGCCCATGCTGGTGGGGCCGTCCCGCAAGGGCTTTTTGGGGCAACTGACGGGCCGCACGGTGCCAAAGGAGCGGGATGCGGCCACGGCGGCGGCGGCGGTGGTGTGCGTGCAGAAGGGCGCCGATGTTGTGCGCACGCACAATGTGAGGGATGTGGCGGATGCTCTCAAGGTGGCTGACGCCGTGTACAGGCCGCAGGCCGAGGCGTTGTAATGCTGCAAGTTGCATTCACTTGTTGAGAGCGCGCGAAAGCCGCACGCGAGGAGGCAATCACCATGCAAAGCTGGTCAGCGCGCAGGACACCGCGCTCACATGCATCCGAGTTGTCATCACAGCAGGCGCACAGAGTCCACGCAGAGCAGGGCGTTGTACGCGCTGCTAGGGTTGCGCCACTCGACGCGGTAGACGTCCGCAGCAGTGCCGGCCTGAGAGCAGCCCAGGAACAGGCCACCTGCATGCACACGGCACAGCGCAGCGTGCACAGCACGGCATCGTCACATCCGCAAGCCGCGCCCAGCATCAAGCACATGGTGAAGACATGGGCAAGAGTCGCACCTGAGGGCGTCTGGCCGCGAGAGTCGAGCGTGCTCAGCGGGATGCTGAACTTGACCCAGCCGGACGCCGAGTCGACGGTTGACAGCTGGTAGAGGTTGGCGCTGTTGCACGAGTCGCCCTGCACAGCCACAGCAGGAATGCACGGCACCAGGAGTCCAGGACCGTCGTGCACACTCATGGGCTGCAGGCCATGCGTAGCGCGGCGTGCAGGGGACTGCTGTGACGCACCGAGACACCAGAAACAAGCGTGACGTCTGCAGGCGCCACGGCCGCGGAGCCCTTGTACGCCCAAAACTCCAGCGTCCTGCGCACCGGACACATGTGGCAAGGCACGTCCACCACAGGTAAGCACGCTGTGGCCCTCACAACCCGGCAACACGGACACGCTATCCCACCTGAACGACTCACTTCTTGCCAAGGAATGGCTTGGTGGCGCTGCCCGAGGCGGACCAGGCCAGAGCCATGGCGCTACCCTGAGGGATCACCTTGCACAGAGCAACGCCATGGTCCTTGCCTGCGCAGGTGGGTGCAAGCATCCAGGCACGGCGGTACCATACGCATGCTTGCCCATGCTCCAGCGACGCAAACCTCCTCCGTGCGCCACCCACAGCGTGCGCACCTGCTGGGGTGTATCCTGTGAAGGGCTGCACGTTGTACGAGGAGTCCGACCAGCCAGGCCCAAAGCTGCCGCCGTCGTAGATGGCAGCGTTGCTCGCGCCACCACCCTGCTGGAGCGCGTTGAGCGCCCACTGAGCGGTGGCGTCAAGGGGCTGCTGCTGCTGGGTGGGGCTGCTGGAGGCGGCAGCAGGGGTTGCGGAGGGCTGGGGCTGCGGTGCCGGGGAGGGCGAGGGCGAGGGAGATGGGGAGGGGGAGGGGGAGGGAGAGGGGGAGGGAGAAGAGGTGGGCGTGGTGGAGGCGGCGCGAGGCGCACGCTGCTGAGGCAGGTCTGGGTTACCCTGAAGCAGCGTACGCCGGTGCACGGCGCGCCTTGGAGGGGCAGGGCTTGAGGCGGGGCCGCTCTGGGGCCGCACGCTGATGGACTGCGTCTTGGCGCTGCCTCCCACGGTGGAGGGCAGGTCCAGGCCGTCTGGCAGCAGGATGGGCTTGACGTCGGACGCGTCGTCGCTCCAGCAGTCCACCTTGCGGTAGTTGATGTTGACCTGGGCCGGCTGCGTGAGCGGGGAGTGGCAAACTTTCAAACACTCAAACATCATGCTGTGCGTGCTCCGGCTGTCGCGTGCCGCAGCTGTCGTGCCGGCTGACGCATCCCATTTTGCTCCGCTCACCACGTCCGCCGCCGTGTCGTTGGAGATGATGCGGAAGACGTTGGGCTGGCAGGTCAGGAAGTCGAGGAGCGGGTGAGCCCAGCGCCTCGAGGAGGACGCGCACGGGAAGGTGCCCACGACGCGAACAAAGCCTTGGATCGCCACCAGGACGCCCTGTCCCTGCACCTGGAAGCAAGACCTGCGCAGCGCAGTGCACGGCAAGGCGTTGCGACGCGTGGGGGCCGCACATCGCGCGAGGGAGTCCCGCAACCTTGCGCGCACAAGCACCCCCACCCCACAGCGTCCCAAAGCACGCGACACGCACCCGACCAGCGAGCTGTCACTCAGGTACGCCTCCATGGCCTGCTTCGGCGTGGCGCCAGAGCCCTGTGGCGAGGTGGTGTTGTCGGGACGAGGTCCCCAGGTCATCGATCCGCTCTGCCACTCGCCGGAGGAGCCCGCGGACGCGCCCAGCGCCAGGCTCGCGATGAGCGCAGCAGCGAGGATGAGCGCTGCAGGCCGTGCGGCACGAGCCATCGCTTGCTGCTGGCGGGGCGAGGGTGGAGGACCGTGTGCGCTGCTCGCGCAGTGTGCGCTGTTTGGAGGGAAGAGGCGAGGAGTGTGGATGTGCACGTCTGTGGTGTGGTGCTGCAATCGAGAGGATCTCGTTTTTGAGTGCTGAGGACCTCCAAGACCTGGAAGTGTTGAAGTGCGGAAAACACAGCAACTCTTCACCACTCCAGCAACTGCTGCTGCACGTCCAATGGCGCCGGCAGCCCCCTCAGCGTGTCGGGCACGCACAGCTCCATGCGGTTGAGCCGGACCCAGAACGCGGCCAGCCGCCGCGCCGCCCCCATCCTGCTGTAGAGCACCCCGCACTCGTTGTTGCTGCACGCCAGCCTGCCCAGCAGCCCGCCGCTGTGGCAGTGCATGCACTGCGACGTCGACGCCGTGAGCATCTCCTGCTGCTGCGAGTGCTCCCCCAGCAGCGACGCGTACGTCTCCGCCCACCGCCCGTCTGTCGCCAGGCAGGCGTCGCACAGCCCCAGCGGCAGCTGCTCCGCTGCACCGCCCTGCAGCTGGTGCCCGCGTGCACCCGCCATGGGCAGGGGCTGCTTGCAGGCCAGGCAACGCGGCGTCTGCTTGAAGAAGGAGGAGAGCCCGGACTGGTGCAGCCCGCCCTTGCTCGCCTGCGCGCAACGCCACACGACCATCACTCACGCAGGTCAGCGCCCCGACATGGTAGTACGTTTGCCAGAGGCCACGCCATGTACACGCCCACGCACCCAGCCCCAGTCCTCCAGAGAGCGCTACATGCAGTGCCGCACCTTGCCTCCCGCCAACAGAGCCGCCTTGGCCGCCGCCGGGCCCCCAGGCGCCGCGCCCACGCCCGCCACCGCAGCTGCTGACGCCACCAGCTCAGCGTTGCCGCCTGGGGCCAGCAGGGCGGCCTCTGCGGGTTGGTCCACCTTGACGAGCATGTGCGGGCCCGAGGTGAAGGAGGACAGCTCTGACGGGCTCAGCACCTGCACGAGGCACATGCCGACGAGACACACGCACGCACACGTCAGCGGCACGCAACAGTCTGCGGCTGGCTGGACAAACCAGGTGGTGCATAGCGGGGCCGCTGACGTGCCCTTGTGGACCTGCAGGAGGTGAAGGTGTCCGACAGATGTAGATCAAGCCCGTACCTTTTCCAGCACCTCGAGCAGGGGCACCATGAGCTTGTTACGCGCGTAAAGCTCCAAGTTGGGCGGCAGGCCCAGCTCAGCGGCTAGTAACGGGTCCTCGGCTGCCTCCTCCTGGAGCCGGTGACCTGCGGCACCATAACGCAAGGCACGCCACACGGCGACTCAAAGGCAGCCCACTGCCACTTTGTCGTTGAACCTTCCCCATGTTCAAGGAGCTGCACGGCCTATCCACTGTGCTTGCCACTGCTTGATCGTGCAATGACGTGGCTCCTCTGCTTGCCAGGCTCCTCTGCTTTGCTGTACCGGATGTGTTCAAGCTTGACGCACGCACTTGCCTTGCTCATCGTGGATGTGGCAAGCCCACAAGGCGCGCAGGCAAGCAGGAGAGCAGACTGAAGGGAGCTCACCTTGAAGCAGCACGTACTGGATGCGCTCGCCCAGTAGGAACACCCGCCCAGGGTCACGCTGGGCCAGACGCACCGCCAACGCTGCGTGAGGTCCCCGCACCTCCTCTCCCCCGCCACCCCCGCCTGCGGCCCCACCTCCCCCGCCGCCTGCACCCGCCTGGCCCCTGCCAGAGCCGCCGCCACCGCCGCCGCCGCCGCCTCTCCCGCCTTGGCTGCTGCCGCCGCGGCCGCCTCTCCCTCTGCTTGAGCCACTAGCAGCAGGTGTTTGCTCTGCAGGAGGGCATGCATGAAGCGCAGAGCAACGCTCTGCACTCAACGCCAGCACACAACACACGGAGCCCAAGATGCACCCCTCCCAGTGCGGCTTCCCACGCCAAGTCCTCCACACCACAAGCATGCAAGTCAGTATATCGCACCTGCAGGTCCCGTTCCCGCGGCTGCAGCGGCGGCAATCTGCTGCCCCGTGACGCGCCAGAGGCCGCCTGTCATGACCAGCTCGCCCACCTCCACACGCCCACTCAGCAGGCGGCGCACCTGCGGCACCGTACACAACATAACAGTGAGTCAGGCGCAGCACTGCCTGTGTTCACTGTCATTCACTGTGTGACAATGCCAAAGGACCGTCGAGTCATGCTGGTGACAACATCAAAGACTGCATCCGAGGTCCACGAAGTGTTCACCATGCCCACGCACCTCGTCCTCAGCAAAGGCCACCGCGCCCGCCACGTCGTTGTGCATGAGCACACGGAACATGACTGTCTTGAGCACCCGCTGCACGAAAGGGGCGCTCTGCCGCCTGCACACGTCATACAAAGCATGCAAACAGTGTGAGTGAACAAGACAGAGAGAGAGTCACGGGTGCAGCCATACAAACAAAGCGAGGAAGGAGGAGGAGGAACATCCGCCCGCCAGCAGTGACTGTGCCAGAGCGGTGTAAAGCTCACCACAGACATGCAACACACACGGCGGGCGAGCTAGGGGTAGCCAAAAGACATTTTCAGCCCGAAATTCCTGGGCTGTGGATGTGAAGCATGTCTGTGACATGACTGCGAATTGTGGGACCATCTGTTTGCCATGACCGGCTCCACCAGATG
>QAXK01003898.1:0-10802 GCA_004335735.1 Chlorella sp. KRBP | reverse complement strand
AGCGCTCGCGGCGACGCTACCGCCCGCGCCACACGCGCCCACACCCACCGCCACACCGCTCCCGCCTCCTCCGCAAGCTCCACCGCCACCTCCGCCTCCACCGCTTCACCACCAGCCTCGCCGCCGCTCCCGCCACCACCGCACCTGCCAGCGTCAGCTCCAGACGCCGCCGCACATGGCGATGTGGTGGCCTCTGCAGCATCCGCGGCGGTTGCTGCATGCTGCTGCTGCGTGCTGGGGAGGGTGAGGGTGTGCTTGGCTGCACGTTTGCCGCCTGACGGGGCCGGCTGATACTGGTCGTGTTTGTCGCGGGCCTGGGGGTGGGAAGCTGCCAGAGCGCCAGCGGAAGTGGTGGTGGCGGTGCTGGCGCACTGGTCCTGGCTGTGCTCCACGTCCCGCGTGACGCCTCGGGCGATGCTGCCGCCCACCACCCTCCCTGGCTGTGGTGCCACCTGGGTGCCATCCGTGGCTGTGGTTGAAATCGGCAGGGTCATTGCGGGTCGGGCCTGTGTGGCGACGGTGGATGGGATTCCAGGCGCAAGGAAGGGCTGTGGGGGTGGTACGGTGGGAGGAACTGCCCCGCCGTCAGAGTGGGTGCGGGTATCCCTGGGCGTGGGTGCAGCGGAGGACGTCCACCCAGACGCGTCGGTTGGCCTGCCGTCCGGGCAGGGCTGCCACCCGCTGGCAGGGCTGCTGCCCTGGTGGCTCCTGTCATGCGTGGGGTAATGGTGGAAGTGGTGTAAGGGTGCGGCGGCGGTGGCAGCAGCAGCGGGAGCGCCGGTAGAGGCGCAGGAGGAGGAGGTGGTGGGCCGCCCATGCAGCTGCGCCCTAGGTGAGGGCTTAGAGTTCTCCATGCGGGTGGTGGCGTGGCGGCCGCAGTCCTGCGCCACGCTGAGCCTGCGGATGCTGCTGCGGGGTGTCAGCTCCATGCCGTCAAGCCCCCATGAGGGCATAGCCTCCATCTCCGCCTCCACCTCCACTCCCGCCATCATCCCGTCGTGCTGATCGGCCCAGCTGCCCAGCCCTGGCCGCTGCTGATGCTGATGCCGCCCGGGCAGCGCAGCCGTCGCAGCGTCACTGTCACTTCCGTCCGTCGCCACCTGCCCGTCCCCATTGCTGCCCCTCTGACCCCACGTCGCGTCACTAACCGGAGAGCCCCTCCCACCCACTCTGCCGCTGGCTTCTGCCCCCTGCTCGGACACCGTGTGTGCGGCGGCACCACCCAGTGTGGTGGTGGTGGCAGCAGCGGCAGTGCGGCGTTTTGACGCCCGCGCCGCCCTCCTGCCTGCCCGTCCCTTCCTGCCCACCAACGCGTCCACGTCCCGCAGCAGCGGCGACACCATGCCAGGGCTTAGCTCAGCCCTCATCAGCATGGCGGCATGCGGCGGTGAGGGCTGCCCGGGTGAGGTGGAGGGCTGGGCGGGCTGGGGGGCGCCAGAGACGAACACAGGTGACCCTGGCGTTTGCGTGTTGAGCCAGTGTCCGTCCTGTTGCGCTGCCACTCCGAAAGAAGGGCTCCCTTGCGGCTGTGGTGGTGGTGGTGGTGGTGGTGGTGGCAGTGGTGGTGCAGCGGACTGCTGCTGTTGCTGGTCCTGGGAGATTGCATCTGGTGGTGGTGGTGGTGGTAGCAGCGGGGGCGTGTGGCTGTTGGAGGCAGTGCGCTGGTTTGCACCAGGCTGCGGTGGAGGTGGTGGTGGGGTGAGGGAGGCAGGGGAGGCTTGAAGCAGCCGGCTGCCTTGCAGCGAGCTGATGAGGGTCCGCGGCGTCTGGTGCTGCATGGCGCCAAGCCCTAGCTGCGCCCTAGGTCCCACCGGGCTCGCCGCACTGTCTCCCTCCTGGTCCGCAAGCCCTTGCATGGGCGCGGGGTGGCCGCCGCCGCCAAACCCTAACTTGCTTGCCCGGACCCCGCTTGCGGAGGCGTGAGAGGAGGTGCGTTCGGTGGGTGCTTGCGCTTGGTGGTGTGCTGCCCAGGAAGAGCGGGCGCTTGCGCCGGCGAAGCTGCCGGCCGAGGGTTCAGGGCGCAAGCCCTCACCCATGCCGCTGTGCCCTAGGTGGTGACGGGGGTGGTCTTCGTCATCGTCGGGGAAGAGGAAGGGCCGGCCGCTGGTGGCAGTGTGGAAGGAGGGCGCCGGTGCGGATGGTGGATGGTGGCCGTCACGCCTGTGCACATTGCCACATGTGTGGTGGAGTAATGAGAGTGAGCAGAGGGTGAGCAGAGAGTGAGAGTGAGAGTGAGAGTGAGAGTGAGAGTGAGCATGCGTAACCCGCGGGGGCGAGGGTTGTACGGAGTGATAGTGATGCAAGTGTGGCGCCTTGGCGGAGGAATGAGTGAGCATGCGATTAGTGACAGCAGCGGTGTACGCACTTCAGCCGCTTCTGAGGGAAGCTACACCGCATCTGAAGAAGCCAACCAAGTGACCACAGGGAGGGCTATTGAGGCAGGCCAAACTAAATCAAACAACCCAGGGCAACCGATGCGCTTGAGCACACGTCACGGCACCCAAACAGATGTAAATCAAAGCCTCACCTGTGGATGGCCACTGAGAAGACCGGGTTGTCAAACAGCACCGCCGCTCCCTCACCCCCCGACACCCCGACCCGGGCCACCGGCGTGGCCCCCACACTCCCACCGGCAACCCCACCCTCTTCCCCACCCACACCCTCACCCACACCCCCACCCTCACCCCCACCCACACCACCGCCCACACCCACACCACCGCCCGCACCGCTGCCCCGCCGCTGCTGCTGCGTCCGCGTGTCATCCGCCGACCACCTCAACGCCTCGTCCTCTCCTTGCGCCCCTTCCATTCCACTGCCATCCAAGCCACCGGTCCCACGGCCTGCCGCACCGTTACCCACCCCATGCCTCGACGCTCCCTTCCTCTCCCTCCTCCCCCTGCCGACCCTCGCCACACTGGCCGCATCAAGCTCCCACCCTACACCACCACCGCCACCACGATGGAATGGCGCCTCACGGTGATCACCACCAGCAGGTGACCCATAGGCGCCCAAGGATGATGACGGAGAGCTCAGACCACCACCATCACCATCATCGCCACCACCACCACTGCCGTGGTCCTGCAGGGTGCTGCCGCCGCGGTGACGATGGTGGCGTCCCCGCTGCGTGGGGGGAAGCTGGCGGGCAGCTGCCGGGGAGCCGCTGCAGCTGCCCACCTCGGACGTGGGAGTGCCGGGGGGCTCTTGCGGGGGGAGTGGCGGCGGTGCGGCGCCGTCGAATGCGCGTTCCAGCACTCGGGTGACGTGTGGGAGAGGTGTGCCGCCGTCCTCCATTGCCGCAACTGACAGAGGCAGCGCTTCGGGCCAGCCTTGGCCTGCAGCGGCTGCGGCATGGGACGTGAGTTGTCGCGCTGCTGCTGCTGCTACTGCCGTTGCTGCGGCTGTTGTTGCTGTGTCTGTTGGAGCGAGCAGGGAAGGGGCGGGGAGGGCAGCACCGCTGACACCGCTGCCGTGTGCCGGGCCTGGCACAGCGTGCTGTGCAGCAGGATGCTTGCGCGCCGCGGACAGCACCCTGCGCAGCGCTGATGACGCGGGCAACGGCGGTGGCGGGGCCAGGTGCATCGCAGACGTGCCAGAGGCGGTGGCCCCGACGCTGACAGACGCTTGCTGGCTGCCGCTTCCGCCATGGCTTGGCGTGGGGAGAGCAGCAGCTGCAGCTGGGCGCTTGCCTCGCGCCGCGGTGTGGGCGGTGCTGCCACCGCTTGCATCGCTGCGGGTGTGGGTGGCCGCCCCGCTGCTTGGATCGGGTCCATGCTTGGCGGAGGAGGTGGTGGAGGAGGGTGGCAGAGGAGGGGGGAGCATGAAGGCGAAGCTGGCTGGTGACGCGCCGCTGGCGCTGGCACTGGCATTAGAGTCGGTTGGCAAGGCCAGCAGCACAGACACCCCACTCTTGCTCAGCTGCTGCTGCTGCTTGCCGCCGATGCCAGCGCTGCGTTGCGCGCTGGGCGGCTGCGGGGGCGGCGGTTGCCCTGCTGCCACTGAGGCAGAAACGTCCAGCGGAAGCTGCGCGGAAGCTGGCGTGAGGTTGCTGCCTGCGGCGTGCTGCTCGTGTGGGGCGTGTAGTGCTGCACCAGGTGGCGTTGGCTGCTGCTGCTGCGGTTGCGGTTGCGTGGCAGTAGGCATGGAGGGCGCAGAAGTGACGTCACCAGGGGTGGCCTGGTCAGGGCTTAGGGGCCAGTTGGCCAGCATGAATGAGGGTGTGGCGGCGCCTGCGGCTAGGGAGGAGAGAGCCGGGGAGAAGAAGAGGAAGGACGAGTTGTTGCCGCCACCGCCGCCATCGGTGCGCGTGGGGCCAGCTGGAGTGACACCTGCACCGCTGCTGCCGCCATCAATGCGCATAGGGCCTGCGGGAGTCCCGGCACCGCCGCCGTTGCTGCCCCCGGGTGCGAGGGCTGATGCAGCGTGCGGCCCAGCAGGAGTGCCGCTGCCGCCGTTATCCTTGCTGCCGCCGTTGCACACGGGTGTGCGGGTGGAAGCAGTGGCAAAGGCGTCTGGCAGCTCCTGGCAAGCGGTCACCATGCTGACGGAGTGGGTCACGGACGTGGTCGGGTGCGGTGTGGCGCCTGCTGCTCGGTCCACGCCAGGCTCCGGCAGCGGAGCTGGCGAGGGATCCGTCTCTGGCGTTGCAGGCGCCGGCCAGTGCTTGACGTGGCCGGTGCCGCCGCACTCGCCGTTGGTGAGGCGCGAGGAGGTGAGGTGCGGGGGTGGCGACCACACGCCCAGCACCACCACTCCATGCCCGTCATCAACCGCTGCAGCTGCGGCATGCTGCTGCTGCTGCAATTTGGCAGCCGAGCTGGAGGTGTGAGAGGGGGCGATGCTACCTCCATCACCATCGTTGGGCCAAGGGCTCTCCTCCTCCTCCAAGTGATGCCGCTGCTGCTGCTCTTGCTGCTGCCGCAGCTGCTGCGCCTGCTGTTCTATCGCTGCTTCACTGCCCTGCTCCTGGCGCACGGCCCGGGGCTGCACCTCCACTGCCACTGGCTCACCGTCTCCTCCCTGGTTCCTACCCGAAACCGCTACTGGCACACACTGCCCCTGCCCCTGCCCTTGCACCTGTGGCCCAGGGCGAACCTGGCAGTGTTCAGACAGCTCCCTGCTGCCGCTGATCGGTGAGGCTGACGTTGCCGCTGCTGCCGCCGCCGCTGCCGCACCGCCCCCAACACCGCTCCACTCCAGATTAGCAGCCGCACCGCCCCCCTCTTCGCCCACAACGTCACCACCCGTTGCCGCAAAATGGCTGGCGCTGCCGGCGGGCATCCACGCTGCAAAGTTCAAGCCCGGCACCCCCTCTGCTCCACTCCCACCTCCCGGCACCCCCTCTGCTCCACTCCCACCTCTGCCCCCACTAGCCACCTGCCCCGTTCCCCAACCACCAGCCGCTTGCCCCTTGCCGAGGCCACCCCGCGCATCCCTTCCGCCAGTCCCGCCGCCGTCAACACCCCACCCCTCAGACAAGGGCGCTGATGAGGGCGTGGCGTCTCCTGGTAAGCCCTCGCTGCGGTTTGCTCCCATGGCGTGAGGGTGGCGGCTGCCGGGTGTGGTGTCCAAGGTCCAACGGGGGTTGACGCTGCCGGTTGCAGCGCTTGCCGTGCTGCTGCGGCTGGGCCGCGAGGACGGGGCGGGCACGTTTGACGCCGCAGCCGTGGGCTTATACAGGCTAGCGCTGTCTGTCGCTGCCGCAGCTGCTGCTGCTGCTGCTGACTTGGTGGACATGCCGTGGGAAGAGTACGATTGCGTTGGTGGGGGAGGGAGGCGGGATGCGGATGTGTGGTGGGAGGCAGGCGGCAGCGGGGAGGCAAAGGGTGGGGGTGGTGACGGGGGCTCCTGGCCGGGGCGGTGCGCCACCCATGAGGCTAAGGTTTGCCCGTGCCCTAGCTCATGCAGAGCGCCCTCCTCTGCTCTGGCACGCGCTGGCGGCGCGTGGGTGCTGTTGCGGCTGTAAGGCGCACCACCCGCAGCCCACAGCGGCTCTGTTGTGAGGTGGGAGGAGCGGGAGGCAGCGTGGTGCACCTGCTCCTCCATCGCCGCATCGTCAATGTTGTCCGTCATGAGCAGTGCGTTTTCCTCACTTGCTTCACCACGCTCTGCCTCCCCTGCTGCCCAGCTGCCAAGGTGGCGAGGAGCTGCGTAGAAGGTGCCCCCCCGGTGCTCTGCGGTGCTGCCGGCGGCAGCGGACGGAGCAGCGCCGAATGCAGCAGAGCGTGATGGCTGTGCCGGGTGGGCGGTGGTAGTGGGGGTCAAACCGAACGCCGTGGTCGGGTCGCGGGGAAAGAGCGGCAGAGGCGCGGATAGGGCTTGCTCAGGGCTCATGGCGAGCGAGGGCCAGGGTGGGGTGGGTGAGGGCGGGTGGAGGGCTGCGGAGAGGGGTGTGGCGCGAGCGGCGGCCGCCCTCCAGCCGCCTTCGTGAACCAGCTCATGTGTGAGACGGCGTGCCGAGTTGTTGTTGGTGGGTTGGGCCCAGTCCGGCGCGTCGTGGACGTTGAGGGAGGCACCAGGGGTGGAGCAGCCGGCGGCGGCGTCACTTGTGAGGCTGGGTGGGGCGTGGGAGGATGCAAGGTGCAAGGGCGTGAGGAGGCTGCTGGCGATGCTGTGCCGCCGCTGTTGGTGCTGTTGGTGGTGTTGCTGTTGGTGGTGCTGTTGCTGCGCCACGGCGGCGGCGGTCAGGGCGGTTGCTGCCACTGGGCTCAGCCCCACCTGCACGCGCGCAAGGAAGGCGCAGCGTGCTGAGCGCGACGAAATTCAACTCGAGGTGACAGATCCTGCGCTGGCACGAAGGCGCCCAACGCACCCTGACGGTGTGCACCCTGCCCAGGCTGTCCGAGGTCATGTGCACGGAGAAGAGGTCTGGTGAGCCTGGCGCTGCCGTGTCGACTGTCACGCGTGGCGGCGCAACGGGGCTGCCCAGGCTGCTCTCCGCAGCTTGGAGCCTAGTGTGCAGGCTCCGGTCGCCATTGCTGCTGACGGCCCGTGCTGCTGCAGCGCCAAAGAGCAGCTGCGGGGACGGCGCTGCTGCGCCTTGAAGCGCTGCTGCTTCGTCCCCCGAGGACTCGTCGGACCAGAGGCTGGGGAAGCCACGCGACGGAGTGGTGCCTCTCTCCGCGCTGTTGACGCTGTTGACGCTGGCGCGCATCGCTTTCTCCCCTTTCCCGCCTGTGCGCACTCCACATCGTCGTTGTGTTCAACAACAGGACGCAGCGGCAGCGCAGCGCAGCGCAGCAGCACAACATCTCACTTGCAGTGTTGCGGGCGTACCTAGCTCACAACAGGAAGCCGCCTCCAGACCGGGGCCGGTCTGCGCCTTCGAGCGCCATCTGAAGTCGGCTAAGTCACGCTACACGTCAGGTCAGGTCCTCCGCTCTGCTGCTGCTCTACTGCTAGTGTCTTCTGGGTTCTGCTGTGCAGCTTGGCCCAACGGAGCCCATGCCAGAGCCACCGGAGGCGCCCGACGCCGCGACAGACGGAGTGCGCACTCTCACTCTTGCAGCACGATCTTAGCTCTCAAAGCTCACTTGCACCCAAGGCAGGGGCATATAACCACACTCAGGTCCAGGCAAGCGTCTACCGTCCACCGCGCCCGCCACCGCCGCCACCCCGGCCGCCACCACCACCGCCGTAGCCGCCGCCGCCGCCACCACCACCATAGCCGCCGCCGCCACCTCCCCTGCCGGGCCCGCCGCTGCTCCCACCACCACCACCACCGCCACCGCCACGGCCCCCGCCGTAGCCGCCGCCGCGACCGCCACCACCACCGCCGCCCCCGGCAGCGCCACGACCGGCGATGCGCAGCCCGGGCACGCCCTGCAAGGCCACAGCCGCACAACCACACGGTACCAACACGTTAGCCACCATAACACACCCGTCCAGCACACCGCTCCCGAGCACCCATCGCCGGCACATACTGTTGCGAGCACCACGCCATCAACAACATGCAAAGCAAAGCGAAAGTGTGGCCACTTGCCTTGAGTCCCATCTTGCCGACGGTCTTGGCCTCGAGCTCTGGTGGCTCCGGGCAGCCAATGAGCTCGGCAAAGCGGTTGGCCAGCACCACCAGGTCAGCGGACGACATCTTGACGGTGGGGCACGAGTTGTAGAAGCCAAGGAAGGCAGCCTGTGGGCAGGTGAGGACGGTAAGGGCACACCGTTCACAGGTGAGCAAACGATTACGGCACATCCCGCCTGAAGCTACTCTGAGACGCGCGATGGGGCGCGCTGGCGCCACGCACGTAGGCACAAAACAGTTGCAGAGCAAAGCAGGGCAGGGCGGCAGTCACACTCACGTAGGCCTTGCTCTTGGTGTCGTACGGCACGCGCGACAGCGCCTTTTTGACGGCGGCCAGCGCCTCCTCACGCGACTCGTAGGGCAGCTGGGGCGCCTCAGTCAGGGGAAGGTCACGCAGCTGCATGGGCATTAGGGCATTAGGGCACAGTGGTTCAAAGGGCCTGCCAATCCGAACACAAACTCTTGCATCGACGTGGCGTTCTGGCACGTTCCCCGGCCCTGGCACATGTTGGCATGCACCTGCCAGCGCCGTCAATCCCGTCCCCTCCCCACCAGCCGCACCTGGCGCTCAACGTGGCACAGCACCAGCAGCGCCTGTGCCCCCCCCTGGCTCCCCTCCTTCCCCTTCCAATCGCACCTGGTGCAGGAAGCCCTGCTCAAAGTCGCACAGCACCAGCAGCGCCTGGCCGGCCTTGCCGGCGCGCGCCGTGCGTCCCACGCGGTGCACGTACTGCGCCTTGTCCGTCGGCACGCCGACCTGCAGCACCAGGCTCACGTCCGGGTAGTCGACACCGCGCGCCGACACGTCCGAGGAGAACATGACGGCCTTGGCGGCGCGGCGGAAGTCGTCAGAGACGCGCGTGCGGTGCGACTGCGGGCGTCACAAGGGAGTGGGTGGAAGGAATATCGTGAGACTCCTTGGCAGGCACACGGCCACTGGGGAAGGGAAACTGAGGGCGCTGAGGGGGGGGCGGGGAGGGCCCATCCTTTGTGTGCTGTGGGGCCCCGATTTGGGCGCCTGCACCCGCAGCCCTGGCAGTCCTCGCCCTCACTCCACCTGCTCTCACTCCACCTCGCCCGCACCCGTCCACCCCACCCTACCCCACCCCATTCACCACGCGCTGCATTTGCCCGCTTGCAGCACGTCCATCACGCCCCTTCCCACTACACCCCACCCCACACCCCACACCGCACACCACACCTGGCTCTTGCAGCACGTCCATCACACCCCTTCCCACTCCGCCCCACCCCACACCCCACACCGCACACCACACCTGGCTCTTGCAGCACGTCCATCACGCCCCTTCCCACTCCGCCCCACCCCACACCCCACACCGCACACCACACCTGGCTCGTGCAGCACGTCCATCACGCCCCTTCCCACTCCGCCCCACCCCACACCCCACACCGCACACCACACCTGGCTCTTGCGGCTGTGGATCTCCAGCACGTCCATGCCGGCAGCCTGGAACATCTCGGCCGTCAGCTGCGTCTGCCGCGCCGTGGGGAAGAAGGCAATCACCTGCACGCATCGCGCACGCGGGTAGGTAGATGCGCGGCAAGGTGAAGCAAGCGCCTGTGTCACAACTGCTACCAACTGCTGCTGCACACGGTTTGGAGCCGCGCCATGGCATCATGCAGGTGGCGGGGCGGCCGCACAAGCGAACAATCCTCCCGATCTTTCCCTCCACAAGCAAGAAGGCGACCCACGTGTAGGCGCTCACCTTGTAGTCGGTAGGGTTCTCGCGCATGTGCTGCTGCACGGCGGCGTACGTGTAGAAGAAGGCGTCCTCAAACGGCACCACCTGCTGGTACTGGTCCACCTGCACGTTGGTCTGCGTCTCAACGCCCACCGTGTCCACCACGGTCCACGGCGCCTGCGCAAGCGAGGGAACGAGGGAGCACGACAGCGCAACGCCAGTGTGAGTGCACGGCAGTGCAACCATAAGTGAACACGTGACGACACCACAAGGTCGTCGTTTGTGTACACAGACCACAGACCACGCCCTTTCTGGTTGTGCGACGCAGCCCACAGTCCCTCACCCCCCTGTCGGCGTGGCTTCCCACGACTTGTTTGTGTGTGGTTCCCCACCACCCCTGTGTGCGTGATCCTGGCTCTCCATCGCTACCACACTCCGCACCTGCAGTGCGAAACGGGCCAGGTCCTGCACGTCCTGTGGGAAGGTGGCGCTGAAGAGCAGCGCCTGGCGCATGCCGCGGGGGGGCAGGCACTTGAGGATCTTCTCAATGGTCGGCCTGCAGGTCGCGGTGAGCCACACATGGGAGAGACTGCTTGCAGCTACCAAGTCATGTGGTGTGCTTCGCTTGTAGGTCCACAGCCACAGCCGCTTGTAGGTCCACAGCCACAGCCACTGAGTGACAGTTGGATCAGTGAGCAGAGGGCAACTGAAGGCCAAAGGCACTTGAGAGTGTGCACGCACCTGAAGCCCATGTCAAGGATGTTGTCGGCCTCATCACACACCAGCACGCGCAGCTCTTGCACGCAGCCCTGCAGGCGCGGGACAACGCAACAACGTGTGTATTCGTTTGCCAGCACACGCACGACACACGCTCTTGCACCCAGGCATCTTAGCCCTTTGCAGAAGACGTCAAACAGCAGGCAGCCACGGGGGATGGGACGCCAAGGCGGCGGCGGCGATGGTGTGTGTGTGTGTGTGTGTGTCGAGCTTTACATCTGGCGCGGCGATCTCTCGCAAGCAGATGAGCATAGGTAATCATCATCACGCACAGATCCCTGGGCACCCCCAGCTCCCCCGCCGCC